>CM062825.1:11007059-11086347 GCA_031772345.1 Himalopsyche anomala | reverse complement strand
TAAATGAATCTCGAACGATAAAAAAAATGTGAACAAAATTAATGGGGTATTATTGATACTTAAAATTCTATTGAGCTCCATACAAAGTTTAAATATAATCATATTCATTCCAATATTTTTACTATGCATATTTATTTATCTAGTTAAAATACAATCGATGTTTGAAATAATAATAAAAAAAGTGGCTAATATAAAATACAAAATAAATTTAGCAGGCTTTCTAAAACACTTGCTAATTGGAAAATAAAATAAAATATGTTGGCACTAAAGTAGGGTTTTTATGATTGTAACATATAAACACCGAAAAATATTGCAATTGGGTGTCAAATAAATTAATATGTTGAATAAGTCAGTAAATCCGCAAATTTATGAAATGAAAAACAATGCCAGCTTTGATATCAGAATTGAGATAATATTCATACCGTTATTATTTAAGGAGAAAAAAACATCTAAAGCGAAACATTTTCACCTAATTTGGTAGAAAAAAAACATCCCCCGAAATCATGTCATTAAAAACAATGAGTTTAAATATAAAATTGGGTTTGATAACTTTATTATACCATTTGTTGTGTTACAAATTGTGACGCGTATTTCACCTCTATACGAAGCATCATCAGACAGAGTATAGCAAGGTTTATGAAATTTAACTAAAATTAAAATTAAACTTCCACTAAGTTACCGCCGAATCCATCATTCATCTTCATTTCAAGATCTTAACTTCCCCTTAACACATTCACTGCTGATTAAAATACGCCAACATTGGTGCCGTATTAAAAAAAATCTGATATATCATGGTACCTTTTCACACTGATGCACCTGAAACGACCCAACCATACGAATTTCATAATTATTACTGACACAATTGGTTGTTCTGTACCAGTGTTGTTTTTGTTGGTATACAGCAGTGTTTACCAAAGTGTGGTACACATACCCCCGTTTGGTGGGGGTACGTGCTGCACCAGACTTTGGCTGTGCTGTGCAACAAGCGGCTTATATGTTTTGATTGTTATTAAAGTATATGCATTTTTTCGGGCGAGGGGAACTCGGTGTTACGAAAATTATAGAAGGGGTACACATATGTCAAAAGTTTGGAAAACACTGGTATACAGCATGGCAGTTCTAGAGAAACATCATGTTCATACTGTGAATGAGCAATTAGCAGTCAACATGTTAAGACTTTTATTCCTATATTATAAAAATGTATGTTTATAAAAGCAGTATGTATGGAATATCTTATAGAGGCTTGATGAAAGTTTGAAAATAACAGAAATCCTATGAACGCATCAAAATATTGATACTCTTATACAGTTACAAAAGCACCTACTTTTCAATTAACCAAAATCGATTCTTTTCATAACCAACAAATAAGTTGTATTATTAAATGTATGGTCAGTTAAGACTTAATAATATTTTTTTCAATTCAATTCACTTTAATTCAATTTTGACTAGATCAAAAGTGAAGTTACAAAAGAATTCGATCATAGAATTAAGATAAATTGCTGTTTTATAATAAATTCTACAATTTGAATTGCCTCGTGAAAATAACGAACACAAAGCTAGCCCATTCCAAAAAAATAGTCATTTATTTATAGTTGGACCGTACATAGAATCTAAAAGACGTGAGATAATAAGATCACACCGCATTGACTTCATTATAAAAATAATGCAAAGTAAATGGCACGTAGGTTTATAAGCAATTTATTATTCAGTATTTCATTTTATCAAAAAGTGACTGATACAACAGAAATATTCTCACAAAATTTGAAAACTATACAGCATAATAGAACGCAGACAATGGTAACACTAAGTAGCAAAATGGCAGTGAATATTTAAGACGAATTATTATCGTTAAGATGCTAAATCACTGAAATGAAACCGATCTAGGCGTCTTATATTATGCTGGTAATCAATCATTATTCATATATTTTATTTGCATCGTTGCCTCAATCGAGTTTCGATTTAAAATAATAACCATAAAATTAACACGTCAAAACTTAATAAGAGTTATACTTAAACATTTTTATAACCGTCAGTAAAAAAATATTTTGGCTTAAAATAGCAACATATATAATGCTAGAAATGAGTTATTTTAGAATACTGAGTATTTACATTTGATACATAGAGATGAGTTGTTAACAAGTCTTACGTTATCATTAAAATATAGAACCATGCTTATTTTTTATAATATGAAATCAATCAAGTTATTTTAATACTTTCAATACCTGGTAAAAAAAATTAACCGCTACTGTAACAGAAATTGTAGCATGATGACTTTGTAAAATTATACATATGAATCTATATTAAAAGGCGTCTGAACATAGATATTAAGATCAGCAGTTTATTGTAGTTGAAAATTGTCTAGAAGCCACTGGATGATTACTTAAACTTGCTGCACTGAAGTTGTAATCATGGTCAAATTTCAATTTGAAACCAAACACTGAGCACTGATATTTTCGATGCATCGCCCGATTTTGCTAATGTCCAACGACTTGAGCTTTATTTTGGTATAAAAATATCAACACTTTGGTTTCAACTGGTTTTGGACATAGGACCATGAAATAGTGTCAACTTTTTGATACAAAATTAATTTTCATGTAACAGGCTTTCTTCAGAAATGTCTAATGTTGGTCATTACTGCTATTGGTGCTGGCCAGAACGTGAACTTGTTGGGCTTTTCCATTATGGTAGACTTGTCCGGGACTGAAGGGCTCAAGCCTCGGATGTGCAGAGTTGTTCATAGAATCCGGTTTACGTCCATCTAGAAGAGGAAAATGAATATTATTAGATATTCTAATAAAAAATAAATAACTTAAAAGCATTAAACATAGGTTGGCTATGTGTCTAAAAAAAACTTCTGCGGGAGTCAGCCAATAAGCAGACATTGAAATAAAATGAGTAAACATTATTGATTGCAATTAATCATAAATTTTTCTTTTGCACTTGATTTGGCAAAATATACTATATTTCCCCAATGTTGGTGTAAAACATGAAATAGTGGACAATCAATTAAAAATATCCTAATATATGAACTGTTATAATATAAGATAACCAGATATAACTCTAATGAATGTATGGTGCTTGCTTTGAATCACTAGTCTTTCCATTTAAAGTTTAGCTACATATTTCGTAGCTAATAGTTTAGAAAAATATCTAAAATAAATTAAAATTTTAACAATCAAATGTTGTACACTTCCATACGTTTTATCCCTAACCACTCGGGTTGCGCCTTTCAGCATTTTCAGACATTGCACGGATGAAATTGAACCTGACTGTTATCAAATAGTTTTTATCGTGCATATATCATATTTTATAGGAATGGTTACGATAAAAATATCACTAGTCGAATGGTGATTCAAATTTGACATTGGAAATTCCATACAGCATCAGTCAAAATCTTGGATTATAATAAAGCTGAATTTGTTGGCTGTGCATTTAAAATATGATATTATACCATTGAAACGTTTGATATGCCTACACGGGGACGACTCGAGGATTTCTGAACCTGCATCAATGCAACGCCTGTGCGCGTGAGTACGCCGCACACTTCGCACATGCCACGAGACGGCCCTATGACTACATTTCTTTTCTTCTTCAGAGTTCTTTTCATTAATACACAGTATTTATTTCATAGAGTATATTGGTTTAAAATTGAAAAAAAAAGTAGACTCGTAGAAAATTATGTAGTCAATAAAAATAGAGTGCAATGATAGTATTCACCTTTAGCAGAAGATTGTTGACTGGCTGCAATGTATTTGGAGAGCCTGACCGCCGGCAATGGAAGATGTCCAGCAATCAGAGGCATTACATCCAACGTAACCGTCTGCGGTTCACAATTGTCCATTGTAATGACGCCTGCAATTATTTATAAATACAATAACAATGATTTCAAATAATTCAAATTAACTACAATGCGCCTTAGTTAACCATAATAATTATTGAAAGTTTATTAAATTATGTACCTGCAGTCCTGCCACAAACGGCCCACATTGTTTGATCAGCCAAAACTTCATACATCAAAGAGTTGTGGTGAGTCTCATTAACCTGGAAATATATTATAAATTGAGATAATATTTATTTGACTCACTAAAACTTTAAGCTCTATTATAAGAGTTATTTTATTTTAATAATAAGTAAATTAAATATTGACATGTATACAATGTTTTTGGTTCGCTACAAAAAGCCTCTTTAACACTTGCACATATTCATTTCGTAAAACTATAAGATTTACCTTTTGAACTGACAGTTGTAGATAGCACATTTGCGAAGCCCGGCAAAATTCACTTCCCTTCGTGGGCTCAACCTTCGACTTGACTAGGAACAAGGTGGTGTAGTCGTTCATCTCATACGGGCATTTATACTCATGGGGTTCTTTTGAAGTATCCGCACTGACCATTCGATAAGACATTGAGAACATAGTCTTTATTGGCATAGGTTTCTCTAAAGGATCCATCTGAAGTTCCCACATGAACGAGACAGTTGTGCCAGTTGAACCTAAAATCTGTAAACAATATGAATGAAAAATAGTAGCTGCAATTTTCAGTGATTCGTTATTTCTGAAAATATATTCAAATCTTACATATTCTTGTTTTCCCTTTGGATTCAAATCAACAAGTACGACTTTGCTTTCCGTTTGAAGTGCAGGTTTCGATACAGCCATTTCTGATTGATCAGAAGTAGAAGCTGTCAAAGTGACATGAATTATTTTACGAGTATTCGATGTGAGTAGCCGCCATGCAGCAGACAGTGGAGGTGAAAAATGAAGAGCTACCACAACTGGATTCTCCCACCACGGGCATTGCAAATTTACCTAAAATTAAAAAAAGTTAAAATTATGGATTGAATTTTGAAATAACTAAAATGTTTTAATAAAGACATAAAAAACTCTACATCTCTTAAATGAGGAGCAAACATTCAAAAAGTGATTTGTCACAAATTTTGAATGCCGTTTAATATCAGTTCTGATGGTGCATAATAAAATCTGTGAATGGGAATCACAATTAGTGTTCAATAAAAGTTTTTTTCATATAAAAATTAAATCATAAAATTGACACATTCAAGCAAACTATCTGAATTTTGACTTAAAAGAAAACGATTTACATGTTAAAGGGAAAAGTGAGACAGAATCTTCACTGAGAATTCAATTCTATAAGACGTATTGTTAGGTCAGGTTTGTGCTGAATCTACAATGAGCTTTCCTACGTAAACTAGAATTTTCACAAAAATCATTTGTGGCTTTTCAGAAGTAAGTCACTCCCTTTGATTACACACCTGATTTACATTACACAGTTGATGTTAATGATTTATCTAGATCAGTGTTTACCAAAGTGTGGTATGTGTACCTCCTGGGGTACGTGAATAGTTTAGTGGGGGTACGCGCTGCACAGGGCGTTGGCTGTGCGTGGTGCAACAAGCAGCTTATATATTTTGATTGTTATTAAAGTATATGATTTTTTTTTGGACGAGGAGTACTCGGTGTTACGAAAATTATAGAAGGGATACACATATGTCAAAAGTTTGGGAAACACTGATCTAGATCATTATATTATAATTACCTTATGTTCGATTGGTTTATCATCCTTCTTGGGAGGTAAGTGAGCAAACACGATGAGAGGAATATTGACAGTGTTGAAAGGCTGACACTGAGGAATGCTGATATCCATTTCTCTTACTAAACTGTGATAATTCGAGTTAGCCAATTTGACCACAAGGCCATTTGAAGTCTTCAGCTGGATGGAGCAATTCTAAATTGATAACACAAATTGCTGTAATTCAACACATATTAAAGTATTTTCAATCTACTTTTATTTAAGGAATGCTTTCCTTAAATGATAGTAATAATTTAAGTCAAACATGATTGAATACACCAAAAAAAATAATCAATTTCTACATATCAAGTGACATGATGTATACAAAATTGAGGAACAACAGTGAATAGAGCAAAAATATGAGCAGTTAAAATGTATTTCTAAGCAATCCAAGATTCACTATAAAATCAAGTGTAAAAAAATTCGCCACAGAAGCCTTTTCAAAATGATCATTCACGAAATCCTGAGATTCCAGAAAAATAATGAATGACATTTGATCTTGAAAAATGAAAACTTTTCTCTTGTGGCACATTTTTTTCCACACGTAGTAAAAATATTTTTGGTGTTCAATTATGCTTCACAAAATACATTTGTTTCCTTCCTTTCAGTATGGGGAGACACAAGGAGATTCGTTGTTCTTTGACATCAGATAATTCACATGAATCGTTTTTTATTAGCTCCAAATGTATCTATATCCATTAGTGCCATCATCCCGTTCGATTGTATTAAATATAACAGTAAATACATTATAAAATATCAGTGAATATGAACAGACAGCTGGCATAGCGCTCTTGTACATTCAGTGCCCTGCGATTACATTACGGCACTATATGTCATAAACCAACCCCGGTAGCTTTAATAAGAGAAAAATATAAGCGAGTTATGAAGATTTACCTGAGTTATACTTGTACTTCCACTGGTGACAACTAATTCCATGGCGTGTTCAATCCCAGCTAAAAGATCCTTCTTTGGATCAACTTTATTCAAAGCCACATTTATACCTTGCGTAACAACTTCATAGCATACCCGGCTAGCTGTCAAAGCGTTGGAGAGATACTCAAGTTTCTCTTCAACCACTAAGGATAACTGACCCAACTTAAATATACCGGCTTCGTGCGCGATCGTCTCCAGTAATATATCATTCATGCCCGGTTTTATGGAGAAGTTACTTAGTGATATCGAGTGGGTGTAGTCGCTCCGGGTAGTGGCCGATTGTTTTCTGTATTTGTAGCTGTCAGTTCGTTTGAGTTTTGATTTAACATTATTACATTGTACAGATGCTGTGTCTAGGGTTTTATCTTCTTTCCAATCGAGTTGCAGAGACATTTTAAGTGAGCACATCAGCGGGTTTCTAGGTTTCAGATCATCTAGCCTGCAACTGAAAAATAATTAACAGGATGAATAGTATGATAAATCACACAATGCAACATGGTTTTATTTTAAAATGAATTTGATTCTTTCCACTTGATCTCAATTCAGTTTATTTTTATAATTATTATATAATATATTGGTAGCTGTTAGCAAAACTAAGGTGGTTTCAAATTTGTATGAAGAAAGAATATTTTATCGACAGTATATTAAAAATATATATATACATACTGCAAGAATGTCACAACTATTTTAAATGTTATTATCTATGGCAGCTTTTTATTAAGACGGGCATTGCAGATGGCCTGTTTATGAAAAAAGGTGTAATATCTTTATTTTGCTGGACGCGATACATTAGTGACCAATGCACTCATTGGTCTCTATTGCAGGACAGC
This sequence comes from Himalopsyche anomala, assembly GCA_031772345.1. NCBI lineage: Eukaryota > Metazoa > Arthropoda > Insecta > Trichoptera > Rhyacophilidae > Himalopsyche > Himalopsyche anomala. The sequence continues at coordinate 11,078,999 of CM062825.1, read as the reverse complement.
GATAGAGTTCGACTATCGAGAAAGACAATAGCAACAACACCGTCTATCCTGATTTATATAAGGCTGTCAATTAGGTTGGCCATTTGACATGTTGTTGTATTGGTATATTTTTAACAGGTTTCATACGGTTCTGAAATATTAAAAAGCTTGTGTTTGTTGCACGGGTGCCGAAGACCCAGGTTGCCGATCACTGATCTATGCGTCTGTAAACTTTAAAATTTTTAACAAACCTGGAAACAAAGTCAGGAGTACTAATAGCTTCAGTGCTATTGACTACTGAAAGATTTCCTTTTTTATTCGGTGACGATGCAGCATGAGCAGCGCTAATATTATTTGTTTGAAGTAAATCAGTCTTATTTCCCTTCTCCTGTGTTTTCTTCTCGCCTCTCTTCATCATATCGTGATCTTTTACAGCCTCCAAGCTGATCGCAGCCCGTTGGCACACTATCTCTCGCGGAAAGAAACTTTCAACGCAGAGACAAACCCTGACCGGATTATCTTTGATGTGGCTCTCTCTTTCCGATGGTAAAACTTCTACCGCAACCACTTTGAAACACTCTCCCAGCTCGGCGATAATTGTTTGTTCTGTTCCTGCCAGTTTGTGTTTGATTGACTTCATCATTTCATCGAAGTAGAAATTTCTGACAAGTATTTCAAGTTCTAATGTGCACGATATTGTAGCAGATAACTTTGTATATCTGTAATATAAAAGGATAACAATCATTTGACAATAAGGATAATAGAAAACCTATTCCTTATACTAACAATGTTATATAATAGAGCTAAGAGAAATACAAGAATGCCACCCTTCAAAAACGAATCATTTCATTAAACAGCTCTGTTGTTTAATAATAACAATAAGTAAATAGTGACAAGAGCATAATATCTTGCACGGCTTCATCTAGTAGAGAAGAGGATGGGTTATAAGACAATCAATAACTATTAATATCATACACTCACGCTCCACACTCTCTGTGCGTCTGCAAGTTGTGCACTATGAGCAAGCACATTGTTGTGCTGTGCTTTGCAGACAGACAGATGGATAAATAAGACAAACATTATATATTGTATTAATAATCAGGAATAATTTATACATGTATGTGTGATGTATTTGCATGATAATATTACGTGTACTTAAAATAAACGTTTTTGCTTCGCAAGTTAGTGATTTATGGATAGATGTAAGTTTATTGACGTGACAACGTCTTATAAATCGATGAACGCCCGCTGCACGCACGAAAAAACATGACTCATTGTCCCGTTTGTCGCGTTACGCCGAAGGCAAGCGTGCGAGCGAGAGCGCGGATAAGCGATAGAGAGGCACGATCGGCCTACCGTTCGGATTGTGCCGCATCTATCTCTCTTCCACTCGATTGGTCGATGCGTCTGAGTAGAAAAGAGACAGCGGCAGCACACAACTTTACTTGTAAATAAACTGTTCATCAAAGTAATAAACATATTTGAATTAATGAGTGCGAATAAAATATATCAATAAAAAATTGTAGATTTCATTTCACTCCTTCTTCGTATCCATACAAAATAATGATAATTCAATAAAAATGATTCCATTTTATTCATAAAAGTATGCAATCATTTCAACAATGTTTTCTTATGACGTTGTCACGTTAAACTATCGTCCGTAAACCGACTTTACAGACAACCAATTTTTTTTGAAAAAAAAACGATATATAATGTGTCACTTACTTTTCATTGTCGGCCATTTTATGATAACAAGAAACAAGTTCCATCCTAGTTTGAGCAGCTAAATCTTTCCATCCTTGCTCTTCGTATGACCGTAGAGCGTCCAACAGAAACACGCAGGCTTTGCCAGTCTCTCCGAGCTCACTGTAGAAGGAGGCCAAATCCCGTCCAATTAGACGGGCACATCTGGAATCAAATTTCAATGAGTAGTATATATTTTTTTTGTAAATTAACATGATAATGCAATATTTGTAATTTTGCATAAAAACTATGCAGTAGATGCCACTATAATATTTTAAATGTCCAAGTTATTTTTATATTACTAAGCCGCTGTGATCAATAGTTAAATGTTACACAAAACATAGCAGGCAATAATTTTCTATCCAAACAGTAAAAGTACCTTTTCCATGTATTGTATGTTTTTTCTACCACTGTAAAACCTTCCCCAGGATTATGTGTTTAGGCCCATCTATGTCAGCAGACCTCACATAGATGGGCCTAAACATTTTTATTCTTTGCCTGTACGGTGTGACAATGGAATGACAACCTGAGCCATGTCTTAAATAGAGGACAAAAAGATTCAAAGTGACTGACGCTCTGTGGGAATGCGTGACTGGAATCTGCACCATCTTTTTGAACGCTGCTTTTACAAAGGATTGTGTAAATATATTACGGAGGAAAGAACCAGTGATTGAAAGAAAATAATAAAAATGCAGGAACTCTATACCTTAATCTCCCTATATGCTTGTAAGTGCCCATAGCTAACTCGGCCAGTTCCAAATAGTGGGTTTGAAATGCCTGTTTGGATCCGAGGGTCTCTTTAAGTCTATCGATAGGTGTGGAAGAAATGGAAGCGTTTGGAGTATTATTTAAGTCCATGTCGCCCATACCGGCCGACAGGGTTAACACTAAATGTAATTGAGCAGAGGACGGGTCAGGGGTGCCGGGTAATAGGCCGCATAATTTACCCAATTCGCAAAGCTGAAAAAAATAAATTAAATATACATCAAACGTATTACTACTGTGATTTCTTTTCTCTTTTACACGTTTATGAACTATACTTATTTAGCAGACTAAACTCTTTTTTGGTTTTCAAGACTTAATGCTCGGCCCTGTCCTTTTGCACACAGATTACTACAATAATTTTAACATAGGATGCATGAAGTAAAGTTAGTATAATGAAAACTTGAAGGCGCACCTTGTCTTTGGCATAGTGCCACAGAGGTGCCTGATGAGTAGCGCACTGTTGCACAACTTGGTGTGAGGCGTTTGTAGCGAGTCTTTCGCATGTTTGCAACACTTCTAAGCACGTCAACAGTGCCCAACAAGCAAAGGCACCAACCGGCACAGTTATTTCTAATAATTGTATCTCTTTTATTGTATTGTGAACAACTGAAAGGCATCTGTTGGCAATCTAAAAAATAAACATGTCATTATTACATTATATACTTGAATGTAAATTATATATGTGTCCGTCCCAAGCAGCACAACGCTACACTTGCATACAATGTAGAGATAGAAAGAGAGTGTGAGTGCTGAGCAAATTTTGTAGCTAGTGTAAAAAAAATACTAGTAATTTATAAATGACAAATAAAGAGACTGACACGGTTAATAGTCTTATTATCATGAGGGTTACTTCAATTGCCGCCGAGGTCATCAGTGACCGGCTGAGAAGACCTATTTCTATGTTACTAATATTCATAAATGGACATAAATGACTCGATTACAATATAATATAATAGAACAAATGATAGCCTTGAAATTGAGCATTAAACTTTTCATTTTAAGTCGCCGTGGAAAGTTACAAATAATAATAAATCTTGATGTGATACTTCACTTTAATTAATTGTTTGGAATGTTACTTAACTCCCGCAATTTATTGTGATAAATAAAAAAAAAATGTTATTAAATTATTACATAGAACTGGAAATATACAGAGATATGATAAAAACATAATAAGATTTGTACACCCACTTTTCACCGATAAATGTTTTGATATCTATATGTGTCGTATATCAATGACATGTGTGTTAAATGTCATCATGATAATTAAATTTTACTGTTACACTATGACTTGGCCTGGAGCACAAAACAAAAAGGGAAATAAAATCAGTAAAAAATCTGCACTACTAGAAAGTAGTGTTATATTTTATTCATGATTTCATGAAACATTTTTTTTATTGAGTCGTATTAAAGTATCTACTTGATTTAAATTAGCAAATATTAATTGACGGACAAACATGATAAACGTATATGGAATTTATACTTTGAGATAGGTGCAACTAAAATATCGTAATACACTTTTTTTTGAGCCATGTCGCCTTCCAATGTGACACTCACATTGGGAGGCAATATGGTTTTAAAAAATCTCCAAATGGAGCTTACCGCAACAGATTTTTTTTATATGAAAACATTTGCTAAATACCAATATTATTGGTATTTAGCAAACAGTTGAAATAAGAATATACTGCTTCTTTTATTACGCAGTCATTTTAGATATCAATGATTATGAATAGCTTTGAAATGTGTGCAGTACATTGTTCTATAATGTATGAGTTTAATGTTTATTAAATTTATTTACTATGCTGAAATAGCATTATAAGATCATAAGATAGCAAGAAATCTAATAAATGTTACATTTTCTAACAGGCAGAGAAGGCGAAGAAGATACGGTGAAGCATTGTCACAATTACTATTAATTTATTATCAATTGTGTTTTGATCAATTACCTCCCAGGGTCGACAGGTCAATAGCAGCATAGCGCTCTGTCGTTGAAACAGATAAGTTCTGAAATCAATCAACGTGGCTTTGCATTCTTTCAACAGCTCTCGTCTTTTCAGCGGTATGTTAGGGGTCAGGTTTATTCCTTGCCACGTTTCAATTGGCCTCTGAAAGCTAGCTAACCACTCCGGACTGTGTCCGATGGACGAATTCAACACGAACTGTGTGAAAAGGGCATCTAACTCATCGTACTGCACCAAAGCCTCATCGTAAAGACCGAGCATTTCTAAAACAAATGCTAATTGTTCCTAAAAGAAAGCATTTAAATTAAAAGATTGTCTGATAACAGGAAAATTACGTTTTTGAAATAGTTTATGATGTATCTTTCAAGATTTTTTTAGCGAAATAAAATTTTATATTTAATATATGATGTATTGTTTGACATGTCGAAAATACTTAACATGAATATCGTCGGCTTAAAGCAAGAAGCCACTGATCAGTCATTTCCTCGAAATTGAGTTAAATCTCCCAATGTTTCCGATTCATAAAAAACAACTGTAAATAAATACTAATCGGTAGACCTCATACTGAAGTGACACTAAATATTAATTCCCACTAATACAAGCATAATGAAAAATGAAGAATCGGAAAAGTAAATACGATTTTTATGTTTTAGCTTTAAATTTACCTGCAGTAAAAAATATTGGCAGTAATTCCATCCCGGTTCGATTCGTCTTTCTCTCTGCTCCCGCATATGTTCTTCGAACCGAATCAAGCTTTTGTTGTAAGCTGTTAAAACTAAATGTCTTAAACGAGACACCAATCCTCTCCATGATTCAGCTGACCTCGATTCAGATTTAATAGGATTTATAACCGAGAGACATCTATCGCCATGCTTGGAAGCAAAGTCACTGCGGATCTTGTCCAAGACGGTTGTTCTCGGCAGCAATTTATTAGTTTTTCTAATATCATAAGTTTCTACTAATACTATCATCCAATCTGTAATATTATTTTGCGATAATACTTTGAACCAGGCTTCAATGTCATCTCTAGTGGTTGTCTTGTATGATTCAACGTCCTGTAAAACAATAGTTGATTACATTTTGCATGACCAATATTTAACATTGTTTTGACATGATTATTTGTGAAAACTCTTCTCTAGTTTTCGATTTATAATTTTAGTTTGTCACATGTGATTTAAAATATTCGGTGCCTTATTTTTTAAATTTAACTGTTTACGTAAAAGTGAAAGAATTTTATCTAAAATATCAAGCATGTAGAATATATTTGAATATTCAAGAACAGTAAGTTTTAACATTACAGTGAAACCTCGATTCTACGTTTTTCAAGGGACCGTAATAAATGAACGAATAATGCAGGAAACAGATAATGCGGGAAATCTTCAAATAACACCAAAAAAAGTTTTATTTTCAAAAAACTTATTTATTACATTTTTTTTATTAAAGAACAAATAAATATATTTTTAACTTGTTTAATACAAACTAAGTAGCCAATTTGCTGTTTGGCACTTAAATTTTAACAAACACTCTTCAAAATCGCGTACATTTCTAAGTCAACTCCTTTTTGCTATATCGACTCGTTTTTCTCCTGATTTTTTTCCAATGTCTTGAATTATTTTCAGTTTCTCAACTAGAGTTCTAGTTTTCTTCATTTAGGTATTTTAGTTTTGACTTTTGAGTTCACGCAACTAGATGCAATGTAAGGCTATTTATGAGCGAAAAAAATAGTCTACAAAAATGGTCAATCGGGATAGATAGTAACTGGGACGGGACGACAATATTTAGATGATAGATCGAGGAAATCGGTAAATCAGGAAATTATTAACGTGGAATTACTAAACATTGTTATGACGGGGTCTTAGTCGCAAAACGAAATTCGAGGTAAGACTATTTATGAGAAATATTCAACGAAAATGGTCAATCGGGATAATATTTTCGACGGGACCAAAATATTTGAACGATAGATCGAGGAAAACGGTAAATCGGGGAACGATTAATGCAGGATTATTTTACATTGTTCTTATGGGTGTTTGGCCGGGACTATGAAAAATAAACGAACCATGCGGGATAACGAACAATGCAAGAGCAGTAGATCGGGGATCCACTGTATTTTAAATTGGCCTCCTTGTAAATTTCTAATGGAAGTATTCAATGATAGGAAATTGACATTATAACAAAACTATTTTATGAATATTCAGTGAAACCCTACTAAAACTTACAGCAAATTTTCATAGATTAAACCATAAACCACTGGACCTAGACGCTGAACTGAAATGACAATATGGGTTCCAATAACCTGTTTAGTGTGCTATTCTTGAGAATGTGAATCTAAATGTTCCTGATTATTTTTTGAGAAATCGTGGACATGAATTGTTTGTTCTCCCAAGGTGTAGAACCAGCCTGCCAATGGGGATGCCACTGGGGAGAGCTTTAACGGTGTTCAACAATATTGCTTCGGATGTCGACATATTCCACGTAGACGTGGGTGAGTTCCGACGAATACTATTTTTTATGTATTAAAGTAGAGTTCGTCGGAGCTTACTCAGTTGACTTCTTTGCCATTTTTTTTCTACTGATTTTAATATTAAATTGTACTATTTTTTTTCTCCATTGTAAAAGTTTTAAATTTATAATTTGTCAACCTTTTGCAATGTTAATTAAATAAATAAATAAATAAATAAATTATTTTAGAATCCTGTGCTATAAAGTTTCATTGACTTATGTTCAAATAATCTAACATGGAAAATGGCATTGTTAACCTTTTAGCTATTTAATTAGTTATCGACAAGATAACAAGCAGTGCTGTTAGAATTTGACAAGAGTAGCAACAAAAAAATACATATTTCATTAAATTAAGGTATGATGTTGATCAATAAAAATTTGTAAACAAAACATTAGGATTAAAATAACAGTGATTGCTTGATTGCTCAGAATATTCAGTTTGTAATTAGCTGTATTTTACTAAAGACGGCAGGGAAAACATACTATTAACGTCTGAAATGTTAGCAAATCTGATGACTTTAAAAAGATCGTATGTGCTTTGTTCGTTAGACCCATTACTTTGTTATACTTACAGTGCAGTCTGTCCAATATATATGAAAGACTGGTTGTTTCATCAACATCCAATCATTTTCTCCAGGCAAAATGTCTTTCGTAAATTTCTCAAACGTCGCTTCAATAAATACTTGTTTGACAACTCTTCCGAAAGATCGTCGCCATTCGCTGGAGTCCTGAGGAATAGCAGCCACTAAAGGCGCCTCTAATGTACAAAACAGGTTCCAATCGCCAGCACCTAAATCATTCGTGTTATTAATAGCCAATTCAAAGCAAAATAGTAGATGCATACTTTCAACTATTTAATGATTAGTTACTCACAAGTTATGATAGGCTTGTTCGACACACCGCTCACTTGTTTACCTAATCTTTCGTTACCCTTCATTTTTTAATAATACCTGTCACAATTCTAAGTTTCACAGACATGACCTATCGTCATACGTCATTAAATAAATCGTAATTATTATTTATCGGGTCGACTTTGGTATTTGGTATCAATAAAACGATTTCATCTTTAACAAACGCAAGTCTAGCATTGCGTCCATATTCATAAAATAGTAAGTGAAATCGGAAAATTTATGTAAATCTTATCAGAATTGACAAATACACAGAACTTGACGGTTCGATTATTTATCCAAAAACATCTGTATAGTGTTCGAAAATTGTACAATTGAGCTTGTACTATACAGGTTGTATTGTAAGCGTTGAAAATAAATTATTGGGTCCGCTACACGATAATATCATATAATGCCATTAAATAGAAAAATATATGCTGATTTATTATGAGTAAACATTTAAATTTAATAAAAGACTGTGATGAGCCATTTGCCACGAAGTATGATAATTCTATTCGTAAATAGGGTTAATTTTAAGAATGCTGGCAAGTAGCGATTCCATCTGTCATGTGACTCAAGTGACGTTTCATTTGTATAGCAATAATCATATCTGCAATTTGTTTTTCGAAAACTATCTAAATAGTCATAACTCGTTTATAATTTGCACATTTTTCTTCTAAAAGATATCCAGTAAATTATATTTACCCAGCAGGTTTGTAGGAAAATTGTTCAAAAATGGATCCATATCAATTAAATATTTTAGGTAAATTTGTCATACTTCATCACACGGACTATTACGGCGAAAAACTTCACAAACTAAGCTAAAAACCACTCCACAATTTAAAATTATTATTTGAGAGCTTGGAAATCGCCTTAAAACCACACATTATTACGAAGAACACTGATAAATTATGCGAAATACGAAATATTTTACGCAAGCTGAAGGGAAATGCTCTAAAATATTTAGTATTTCGTATAATTTATCAGTGTTCTTCGTAATAATGTGTGGTTTTAAGGCAATTGCCAAGCTCTCAAATAATAATTTTAAATTGTCGAGTGGTTTTTAGCTTAGTTTGTGAAGTTTTTCGCCGTAATAGTCCGTGTGATGAAGTATGACAAATTTACCATATTTTTGTATGTAGCTTGTACATTATTAATCCAATCAACCGTATTCAATATAAAATCTTTCAATCATACTTTTAGGAACGATGACAGAACGACATGAGGTTTGCGTTTTGCTAGATAAACTGTATTTGGACATGCTCAGATCAATCGAGGAAAAAGTTCAATGTCAAATTAACATTGAAAAGGCGAATGCCAACGGTAGTATTCATCTTGCTAAATCACGCTACATCATGGGACAGCAGACGGTTTCTTCTGTTCAATTGCCAACGGAACACACTTCAGAATTCAGCGCATTATCAAATGTTGATAGAGTAAGCAATGAGAACAGTCTGGCAACCGAAAGCTTCAATCTCAAGACACATAAAAGTGAACCAGATTCATCATTTATCAATCCCATCAAATGGTTTGGTGTACTCGTGCCACAAAACTTACATCAAGCGCAAAATATTTTCCAAAATGCATTAAATTATATAATTGAATGTGTAAATATTCAGCGAAATTTGGATTTCACATGTAATGCTATAGTTAAACTAAGAACTGTAAAAAATGGGTTAGATCCAGAAGAATAATAATTTTACCTTCAAAATTGTAGCACCCTCATAAGTTATAAGATTAATTTGGATGGATGGATGTATTATAATAATATTATAAAGAATTGTAATAAATAAAATTCATGTTAAAATTGTGTTATATGTACCCTTTTAAATGTTGTGTTGTTAACTAAATTATTGTTAAATAAGTCGTTGCTGTGGGTATTGAAAACACCCGTTAAAGTTAATTCAGTAATAAGTTATCAGGGATGCAGGAACAAATGATAAAGAGTTAGCAACTAATAAAAAACTGCATTCATACAAGCATGTTCTTACATCATCAACATCATCAACCATTATTTATTTCACTCAGATTAATACGTGAACGTACTTTAATTTGGGTAGCTTCTAAGTCTCCCCGATTCGCTGACGGTTTTTAATAAACATATTTTATGTGTGTAAATACAGAAAGTAGCTACTAACTGGCAGTATTTACCAAACTAATTAATAATTTAAAGACCTACGGTAAGACGTGTTTTTGACATTAACTCATACTTCATTCAGAGACTAAAAAGACCAGTTATCATAAAACCCAACCATTAAAACTGTTATTACAATATCCTAGATGTCGAATTAAAACTTTAAGCACACCACATTTATTCTGATAATTATTATTTTTATTTTGAATCCATCGAATTATGTACATTCAGACAAGTTTTGTCACTGACGACCCAGGTTTCGCCTTTCGGCATCTTCAGGCGTTCAAGTGTACGGATGAGCTTGAACTGACGCTTAGTAAACGAATGTACAGTCAATCCTCTTTTTATGCGATTTCAAAGTTGTGGTTTTTCAGAAATGCAAATTTTAATTATTATTTATTTGGGTGAGTTACAATAGATGAAACCAGGGCTTCGCACCGTTATTGTTTTCGTTCTGGTTCAAGTAAAAAAATATATATCGGTTAGGTTCCGGTTTTCGTTCCGGCAAAAATAACGGTTTTCGGTTCAGTTCCGATTCGAAGCCCTGGATGAAACCATTGAAACATCAGCGATATCAGCTGAAATTATTACTTAAGTACATTAACTTTGCGGGGAAGGGTTTGATAACTATAATGAATTACTTATGGATAATGCTATAAGTGACCATGATGTCATTAATTTTACTTTAACTATTTACAAAGAACAAGAAAACGATGACGAAGTGGAAGAAACTCCAGTTACCCTCACTGCGAAAATAATTCAAGGTTTCCAACTTTGCAGTAAATTATAAAATAATTTCATTCTAAATGCGCATTTATGTTTTAACGAGAGCTTATTTTTATATTTATAGGCAGTGGCGGCTCGTGGGTATGATATTTGGGGGTGCTGTGGGTAGATTAAAATTCAGTAAAAGACCATATTACTTATATTTTATTTAAAATATCAAAAATAATAACAATCAAAAGAAAAAGCTATTTGCAAATAAAATCCATTCGTCTATTTTTGTTATTGACAAATTTTTCTATAACTTTTTCGTTAAAGTTTGGTATTTTTCCAATAATATCTTTCTCTATTGCAAGCATTGATAAAGCTGTCAATCTTCCTTGACTAGTTGTGTTCCTAAGGTAAGTTTAACCCTTTATAGGACGGGGCTATTTCTTTTGCATTTTTAATGAAAACTTGATTTAAGTCAATTAATATCAGTCTACGGAGCTAGGATAAATTATTTAAAAAAAATCACAATCTCTTGTAATAAGCTCCAGGGGGAGGTAAATTATACTACCACCTAACGTTTAGGGAATCAATTAAATGTGAATGCACGGTGGTAAACATATCGACCATATGGTACGTATATTTACCACAGTCCTATAAAGGGTTAAATTCTTTTTAATGTAGAAAAGCAACGATAAGGTTCTGCAGTTGTCATTCGAGTAGTAATCAAAGTTTTTAAGAGCTTCGTTAATTCTCCAAGAACATCGCATAAGTTATTAGCACTTATTATTTCTGTTACAGTTAGTGGCTTGGTTAGATCCATGATTTTTATCCTGTAATAGGGGAAATGTTATATTTAAAAAAGATGAAGCTTGACATGAAAACTAAGGGCGTAAAAAACTTACAAAGGGGTGTTAAGAGTGTGTAAAAATGCAAAATGATCACGACTGCGTGGGTGCAAATTCGCTAAATCAGCCAATTCACCCAACGACGCTGCTTCGAGCTGCAGCGCAACCATAGATAATATATAGCGCGACACTGACTAAACGGCGAGAACCCCCTCCCCCCCCATCCAGTCTATACACTCACGACATACAGTAACACACCAAATTTTAGGAGCAGCGCTTGCGTCGCTCCTTCGATGTATAATACAACATATATTACTGTACACTCTGTCAGCACAATATACAGTAATGCATCTGAGGAGCGATCGGCACCCGCTCAGCAAATACGTGCCACACTCTTAAATATTTAATCGTATAATATTATAGATTCAATAAAAGTAAATAAAATTACATTTCTATCAAATTTTCTTAGGGGTGCTGCAGCTCCACAGTGTATATCAATGGTTCCCAAACTTATTTCCCCCGTGGACCCCCAAGCCCAGTATTTTATCCTTCGTGGACCCCCTCCCACAAGATGCATAATAGTGAAGTTTTCTAATTCATTTCCCCCGTGGACCCCCAAGCCCAGTATTTTATCCTTCGTGGACCCCCTCCCACAAGATGCATAATAGTGAAGTTTTCTAATTTTTTAAAATACAAATATGAGCACACTGTGATAGGGTTTTTGTATAGTGGACAATTGTAAAAAAAATATGTTAATTTTTTTATTATTATCATTAGTGAATTTTTTTAAATGAAAATGAACAAATCAAAACACAATCAAATTCTTACATAAAATAATAAAATCTGTTAATGAGAGGGATGAACCTGATTCTCCGATATCAATTGGTCAATATTTGGGTTCAAATTCGTAAGGTACAGTAGAAACTTGCGCATGAACGTGAAGGATGGTAGGGAATTAATAGTGGATGTGAAACGTAAAATTTGTCAAATATATTTTATTTAATAAATTTAAGAGATAGTTTACTCTGACCTATTTAAGCCCGCATTATTTTGATTAAATTTGATTCCATTGATTCCGGTCCGTGGACCCCCATTTACATCTCGTGGACCCCCATTTTTTTATTCCTGTCAGGGACCCCCGGGGGTCCGTACGGACCACTTTGGGAACCTATGGTGTATATGAACGAGCCGCCACTGTCTATAGGTATAACGAATTTCATGAACAATTATTCATCGTAAAAAGAATATCTGAACAAACTCTGATCTCTAATTTCATGGTTAGAAAAAAAACCAACACAGAGCAATAGTGCGATTAAAACTAATTCCATGCGTAAAGAACCGTCGTCTTTTGAAATTGATGCGCATACTATTTCTTTCGAAGAAGAGAGTAATTTCGAACCACGTTCAAAACGCACCCACATACAGTGTCGATAGTTTTACTTAAAATGTTACTTAAGTGAAACAATAACCAACAATTTTGTTAATAAAAGATATTTTCAAGTAATTTTTATGCCGTGTTTTCCCTTAATTTTCCCAAACTTTTTAATGTGATATATATTTTAACTCGCTGTTTCAAAGTTATGCGGATTTTTAAATTTATAATAATTTATATCTAATTGCTCTCGTTTTACCCCGTTAATATTTTTATTGGAAGGGTGGAAGAGAATTTAGATGTCACAAACACACAAACACAAATGTCTAAAATCCAAAACCTTTGCGTTTGTATAATGAATAATATGTCCCATATCGTATCCATTTAGTTCCGGAGATTTATTTTAATTTTCAACAGATTGAAAGATTGATTTTTTTTTAATATTATTTTTTCACGAAATAATGATTTAAAAAAATGTTTTCAATCGTTTTTTTTCTCCTTAAAAAATCAAAAGTTTTCGAAACAAATTATTAGAAACATTAAAATGGCGAGAAAAAAAATACTGGAACACCGTTACATGGAAAAAACGCTTAAACAAATAATAAAAAGTGTAACCGAAGTTTATGAGATCGACCGAAGATTATGTTGTTCTTTTCTACCATAGACCCGTATGCTATCTATGCATAGACCAGAGACCATAGACCCGTCAAGGAACATTTTTTTAACCTGTTGATAGCGTTGACAGCATCGTCGCCGTAATTAAAAATTATTGTTATAGATTTGCAATACTTTTTACATTGTACCCGGGAATAAATCAAAATTAAAATAAAAAAGAATGCCTGCAGACCAAATACAATATTCAGAGAAGTACAATGATGATCTATACGAATACAGGTATGTTTTCCCTAACCTCAAAAGTAGATACGTACTTTTGTACAAAACATCTATTTAGGATGATTGACATCACATTTTGGAGTTGTTTCTCTCTTGAAATGACTTATTAAGTATAGGCTTTCCGTGTTGTAATTCTTCAGAACATTTGAGAATTCTTATAAAATCAAATTTCGAGTTGTGAAACTGTCAGGTTGATGACCTTTTATGTGATTTTACCAATGACAATGTTTGATTTTCAGGCACGTCATTTTGCCAGGAGATTTAGCAAGAAACGTTCCAAAATCACATCTTATGACAGAAACAGAGTGGAGAAATGTAGGCGTCCAGCAAAGTCCCGATTGGGTTCATTACATGATGCATTCTCCTGAACCACACGTCCTGCTATTTAGAAGACCCCGACCCGGTGTTCGACATTCAAATATTGTTAATGGACAAGACAACTCTATATCATTATGAAGGAAATTTAATATTACTCTGCTACTATATTCTATAAGCTTTCGATACGGATTAACTTAGTAAGGTTAATTTTCCAATATCCGATCTGCTTAAACATACCATCTCCTATATTGCATTTGTCTAAAGACAACAACTTTGCTTGCTTTTATACTTTCGATTACTCCAACGAAACAGGAAGAACATTGTTGAGTTTTGTAATTTGACATTCAGGACGTCAATAATTAAAAACGGTGCTAAGCATATTTAAATTTATCATTAACATATCAGAGACAACATCCAATTTTATTGGATATTATTATCAGGTTATTTAGACATCTGGTGGTTTTTTTGTAGTGGTATATAAATTATAATATTCTTTTGTTGTCCAATTCCAGAAATGTTATGATAATAAGAACAATCTCCGAAGTCTGATAAACATATTACAGCGTTTTGTGATATGTCCATTAAAGAGATTAAGCCTGTTGATAACCACTTTATTGTTGAAGATGTTGGGATATATGTTCAATTTTGGACTTATTTTTAAGAATCGGAGATGATATTATTTTTGTATGAACAATATATTATAGTTATCTTTAATGCTAAAAATCTTGTGATCGTTAATAAACTCTAATTGGTTAACATGTCTGTTATATCACGAGTCATTGCATTTGTGATAATATTGTAGGATTTTGACTGTATGTATATGCTTCAACAATTCCATTAATATAGGTTCGATATAGAGCCATCTTTTTTTTTATATCTCAACTCGCATGTCCTCAGGAGTGAAATAAATAAATAAATCCATTAGTGATGAGTATATTTGTAAGGGTTATTGCTTTCCAATTAAATAAAAATGCCCCATCACCGAAAGAAATAAATCCTTCACTTTATTTTTCCTCACAAACACGTATTTATTTTGTCAATAAAAAAAATATAAACAATAAATGTATATTGATTTACCTTTATTTGATAGTACTAATTATTGTAATTTGACAGTGCAGAATAATAACAATAATATACTGCCGTCGTATTTGTAAGAGAAACTAATCAGAAATCGAGCCAACCGATAAAAAGTTATGAAAAACTATGGTTAAAATAACTGTGTGTATTTCATAGACTATATCTTTTTCATTAATTGTCTTTTCATTTATGACCGCACTAAATTTGAAGTTAGAAGCCTTCGTATCTGAGAAGAAAAACAAAAAAATCACAAAACAAAATGTTTTTGTATTCCTCATTAGTTGTTGACTGAAAAACCAATATAGCGGTTATATGTATTTTTTTTTTTGATTTAATCATAATTGGCAGGAACCAAATAATTTTCACTGTGCAAATAAAACTTTTGAAAGTAAATACATGGTGATGGAAATGTTAATTTATTTATTATGTATTAAGTAAATTCTTTTTAGTCAAATTGTGTCTGTCTGGTGTAGAACGATAATTCATTGTAGTTGTCTGTAGACTTCCAAACAGGGCAGTAGTGTTGGTGCTGTAAAGAAATTGGCGACAGACTTCTTTTTTTTAAACATGTATCTCATATTCTTTAAATGCCGGAGTCAGAGTTGCCTTTTTTTCATGGCAGCACTGCTTTTACCAGTTCACTCGTACTCGGTCTACGTTTTTCAAAAAAATTCAAAGTTATTTGTTGTGGTTATTTTTGTTTCTCTGTTTGATTGTGACAATTGGTTGTAAGCGTAATTTGTGTTCCATAGTGTTATTTTAGGTTTGTAGCGATAAGTTTGAATTTGTGATGTTTATAACCAAATTGGTAAATCTACGAGGACTGGTATATGTATTCTATCGTTAATATTATTCCTTCAAAATTTATTTCCATAGGTGTCAATTTAATTAAATTCTTTATTTTTATCTTGCATTTTATATGTAAAGTCTTGTAACCATAAGTATTAATAAATAATTAAGGCACTTTAAAATCCTACGCAAACTGTTTCACTTCACTCGTGAATATTAAAAGTAAAGAATTTTTGTAAATTTATTAAAAAACAATTCATTCATTGAATAAAACAATTTTCATAGACAATGCTGACAATTTATTGAACTATATTTTCTTACGGTGTTGTCTAGTTTAGTTGTGTATGAATGTTGAATTCGTCACCCGGCACAAAGAATTGGAAGTGTGCCTGAATCATAGATCTCAACATATATATTTTTTATTCCTTAGTATTGTTAACATGAAAATATCTGTTGTATCAAGATTTATTTAATTTATTGTTTTAAAAATTGTGTTTTCGGTAACTTTCAAGTTGAACGAAATAAATATTTGGTCATAGGTGCTCAACAATATTGTCTATCAAATTATAAATTATTTATAAAACTCTATTGAATTGACATATTGTTAAATCAAAATAAAACAATAAAACATAAGTTCATATTTTTATTTCATATTCAATACATTTTATGTACATGTTGCGTGAACACAATGTGATGCGAGTGAAACCCATGCATGTACTTTTTTGGTGATAAAAATTGATTTTGTATATACAAATGTAATAACAACGCAATATATACTTTTATAGGGCAAATCAACACAGCTCTGTTAAGCATAGATATGTATATTTACTGATGATTTTAGTTCTACTGATCAAGTTTTATAACACGCATTCGCGTAAAGCAAAATTACTTTAATCAATTTAACTACACGATAGTCCACTAAATTAATATGATGGGGATTATACATGTATAGATGATATCATATATTGCAGCACGTGTGAGAGAGATATGCCAATCGATATGGTTGATTATTTTAAACATTGATATGAAATTTTTCCCCTATTGGATATTTTGTTTTGTAAAGACGCTATTTAAAGCATTCGGATTATATTCGATATGCGGATTGCGTACGGCCGTCACAATAATAATAGTTAAATATCCCACACGTTGAGTTTATAACCGTGGTCTATATTAAATGCATTGAATTGTTACCATTTTAGCCTAGTTGTTACGATTGGTCTTTTTTGTTTAAGAAATGTATAAAAAAGTGTTAGTAAAAATCTACTGCCCGCGACAGTTCAGATGCTGTTAATGATTGGGAATAGATTACGTACAAACTAAAAGACAATCCCGAACAATTTTCCCCTTCCATTGATAAAAACGTGTCTTTTCACTCTACCGGAGAAACGATTTCTTTCTTAACAATTAGATTACATCGTATCCTAATGACGAGACTGATATTAATTTTTAATGCAGACTGAGTCAGTTATCCTTCAGTAAATATTATATAAAAAAGTTAATCATAAATGTCTTAATATTATAAAGATTTTTTAATATATTAATATAAGAATGTAAAATAAAAATTTCGTATAATTTCGTTAAGTAGATTCTATTGCACGGCGACAATAGAAAAACTAACATTATTAAGAGGGGACAGGAAACCAAAAGCAGACTTGTGATCATTGTCGTGTACATGAATTTGTTTTAGCAAACTTCAAACGAAGGTAGAAACGTACAAAGTTTTCAATTATCATAATAATACCTAAGTCATAAAAAGTTTTTGTAAGTTTTTACAAATGTATAAAATGACAGCCGCTCGCGATGCCGTCTTCCTCGATGATGCGCCATCGTGATTGGAATAAAGTTCGGAAGTATACACGGGTAGAGAGTGCGGCCAGCACCAATATGCATAGAAGATGAATCTATTGATAAATAGATTTGCCATTGGTGTAGCGTGGCGGTACATTCTCCTCTTCCGTCATCACGCTCACTAATTCTTCCACGGCTCGGCCCAAATCATCTAAAACAACAATGAGAAAGCAAAATTATTAACAATCTATCACTTTAAATATTAAATTAAATTGGGTAATTTGAAGCATATTTGTTTTAAAATAATTAAAATCATCACAACTAATGAAAAAATGCTACTTAAATATTTATTGTCAATTATTCAGGTCATTAATCTGCAATATTCAAATCAACGAGAATAAATACCTTAAGGAATCCTTCCGGTGGCTAATAAAATATCAAGTAGATTAGTGAAAGAATGCAAAGAATTAATCATGCTCAATGTAATGTTATTTACTAGTTCATTAGTATCATAAGGTTGAGTGGTGCTTAAAATAAAGTGTCATATTATAGTAACTACTGATTAGTAAAGAACCATAACCTCGTTTATAACATTAACTCGAGTCAAATTGCTGAAATATTATAGATTAAATTCCATGGATATTATTTAAAATTAAGCATTAAATAAATAATAGAATCGTAAACTTTTAAACCATATTAAAGTATGATAAATCATCATAAGATTGATTTTCAGTAAAAATATCTCAAGTCAGGTTTAGAAAGGATGCATCAGTGTCACAGTATGGTGATGAATTACCTGCGCAATGCATAAGTTGTCCTACCGCCTGCGGCTGACCTTGATTGTTGTGATGAGCACCTGACGACACGGATGAAACGGTAACACCGGACGTGGCACTAACGGATGCCGCGTGAGGCGGCGGCGGTGGCCTTTCCAAAGTTCCGTCTCGCCCTCCTTCTGACCAGCGACCACCGTCTAAAATGGACGGATTTCGCAAAACGAGATGCGAGCGAGCGAGTTTCAGATAAGCCATAGGTTAATATGCCCCCGTCACCACATGCCGTGGGTATGGGAATACTATTATAGTAATATTAATCAAAGTCGGTAAACTGTCGGCTGTTTTTGATAGAGCATAAAGTTAAAGTAGTATTAATAAATAAACCCTCTAGAGGTGAAGTGAGCCAACTAGTAAAATGGTAAAAAAAATAATCTTGGAATTTCAAGTACAATTACGCCTTTATTTGGTGTTTTGGTGGATTGCATATTTTTATTTTACGGAGATAACACTATTGCAATGTGTATTAACTGAGTGGCTGCCACAGACGAGATATCTTGTCAAATTTTTCGTGATCAACACGCCAGAGACGAGTTATCTCGTCAATAACTAATTAAATTAATAATTGCTAATTATAGCCGGCTACAAACGTACTTTTTTCTACAGCAGCCAAAAGGTTAACTGAGCTTACTTTGCTTTTAAGATAAACTTTGAGACGTGTAAAATATTACAACTCATCTAACAATTTTTTTTTCTAAAATATCACTTGGCTCACTTTCCCTCTAATGGGCCCAATAATTATTGGATGATTTTGCAAGATCCATTTTAACAGCCTTGATGAAATATAAAATTACCATAACCATTATATATTACTACAAAGATGATAATAAAATATTTAAATATAAAATGAATCAAGTAAATAATTTATTTGATTCAATAATTAGTGTGAAATTCAATCACCGCTTTAGATATTTAGGGAAAACACCTTTTCGTTATATTTTGATTCCTTCTCCTTTCCTACTAAGATATATAAATACTACAATGTTTTCCTTCACCATACCATAATAAGTATTTCAATAGTTATTAATACTGACTTGTGACATTGTCGTGGTAGACTCCGTTGTGTAATTTAGCAGGGGAGTCGGTTGCAAGCTGAGAGGCGGTAACCGCTCTCGTTTGCAGAGTTCCGGTACGTGCCGGAGATGCACCTTGACCTGGTTGCTGTTGGGAGTAAGAGATAACGTTAATAATGCGAATAAAATCTCACAATAACATACTGTAACAAGCAATTATTGTTTTTTTATCATCCACTGATGATTTGACGATAATATAAAATTTATTAAAATTTAATGTACATCCAGGAATAAAGAAATTGTTTTTGCTCGCACTTTTACTACAATTTATTGTTAACTTTTGCAATACATATATTATTATTTTATTATAACTATTTTACTGGGAGGGGGTTACAATAATGTTTTTTATTACTATTTTTTTATCTGCATCATTACATCTGGGAAAAAATTTTACATAAAAAGATATGTACCATTTAGAAAAGTCGATATATCAGCTCAGGGTATTTTTGGCAAATATATGAAAGCCAATATATCGGCTGAAGGGTATTAAAAGGATTAAATACCAGGTAAAAAATACATAAATTTGACTTAAGTTAATGTTTTGGCCACACCGCGGCCTAATTGAAGTTTTCAACGCTATGAAAACACGACCAATCCACTACGATGCACGTCGGATAAATGGCCAGTTTATATGAAAAAGATATCAAATAATATACAATAACAAGTTTCACATTAATTATAAGGAAAAAAAATATTATATAAAGAAGTGTTTTATTTTTTTAAATTGTAGCCCACCTATTTAAAGTTAAGTAATATATTTTTTGGCCCACCAAACGATTTGGCTGGGACACTCCTGGTTTAAGGCTTTAGTGTTAAAGCAACGGATGATATATGTTGCCAATAACAGATTAAATTATCGAATAGCTAAATTTTTGTCAAATAAATAAGTTATTCAACAAAATCACTACAGAAAATTCACGTTTTTCTACTGAAGAGGTTGTAGATATGAAATAGACTATTTGTGTACCTCATCGAGCAATTGGCGAAGTCTCTGTAACTGAGCTTCCAGTTGTCGATTGTGATCTTCTAAAATCTGCATACGAGCTTCAAGACGACCTTTGTGCTGTCGTAGAAGTCTGGCTTCTGCCATCATATCCTGAAATATGAGAATTTTTTCATATTACACATCTGAAATAAATTTTGACAAACCTCCATTTAATATCATAATTGAATACTCAGTAGTTCATGCATAAAGTAAACACCATTAGATATTTCAGTGATTTAACCAGTTAGCCGCCAACGTCGAAGTATTCAATACGAATGCGACTCACAGGTGAGACGATGGCGTACAAAGGGTTAAGAAGGAGTAGCAATAATTGCAGCGGAGGATGATAAATGAATTTTGCAATTTCCTAAATGAATGTCCATTATTTATGATTTCAAAATCAAATTTGATTTGTTCAAATTCAATCCGTGCACTTGAATGCTTGAAGATGTCGAAAGACGAAACCTGGAAATGGAAATGACGACAATTTGAATGATGAAATCTAACGTCTATAATAATAACCTGATCCGGAGCATGTCCCCCTCTTCCATCGTTGCCTTCGTGTTGATCTTCCGGTGTCGAACCTGGAGTTTGTTTGGCACGGAGCCTCTCATACTCTGCTTGCAGATTAGAGTTCTCTTCCTCGAGTTCACTGTAATAAGAGATAAACAAATGTTAACAAGAAAAAAGGTAATATAAAAGTTTAATAGACACAGTGACGCCTCTTAGAATTATAATGCTATACTTAGTAGTAACAAATTATGAATATTATTAATATAAAATTGATTTGAAAAAGAACTTCATCGGGCAACTACAAACGCGCCGCTTTGCAGGGTTGGGCAATGTGTCCCTGTTTGTAGACAATATAATACTTTGGGATACATAGAATCCCCCTTCAGTTGAGATATGATTTTTTGAAATTTGTTGTGATTTTATGTTAAGTTCACGAATTTTCATTGATCAGTTATGTGGCAAGCCTGACGTTTTGTGAAAAGCTTAGTTTGTTTTTTTTTAATAAATATCAGCACAAATGACACGCTTTATGATATACTTATTTTTTAACGAAATTTGCGACCTGCTGAGTGCTGCCAATCTAATACCTCGTGGCACTTATCAATTTATTTAAATTATTGAATATAAAATGTGAAATACTTTGAAAGCGTATACTATTTTCAAAGTATTTATTTATACAACCAGGATTTATTGAAAATCATTGCTTTAAAGTATAATTTTTATATTACCGTATCATAGCTTCTAGTTCCTCTCTTTGTTCTTGATGAATG
Source organism: Himalopsyche anomala (assembly GCA_031772345.1). Classification (NCBI taxonomy): domain Eukaryota; kingdom Metazoa; phylum Arthropoda; class Insecta; order Trichoptera; family Rhyacophilidae; genus Himalopsyche; species Himalopsyche anomala. The sequence continues at coordinate 11,057,063 of CM062825.1, read as the reverse complement.
ATTGTCATAACTTGAACCGGACTTCGAGGCGGTTCATTTTCAGCACCGCCCCCGACTGATGATGATCCATTAAGAGATTGGCAATAAGCTGCGATGAGTTGGTGCTCATCATCACTGGAAAACGGCAAAGTCCTATTTCAATTATAGCACTTTAATGAAATAGGTATTTTTTACAGTACATGTTTATAAATATAATTTTAACAAGTAAAATGTGATCATCTGATTTATACACGGAAACTAAACAATAGTAAAATATTTGTCTGCAGATATAAATCGGATCCTTAAGGAGTACGCCTGATTAATTGTAAATCAAATATTCTATTTCACATAAGGTAGAAAGTGAAAACCGAAGGAGTGAAAATATTATAGACAACTTATGTACCCGAATTTTATACATCAATCAAAAATTAAATATGCGTAAATGCTCTGGTGAAATCTGACCTCACAAAAATTGCTGTTAACATTTCAACAGCAGTAAGCTCCCAGACTCTGAAGACAATAATATAAATATAATGAAGTGAATACAAGTTAACAACTATAAGAGAAAATTTGTTTAAATAGCATGCCTCATACTGGGGTGCAGTTATGCACAATTAGGTGACATGTGTTTTTATGCCTACTGTGCATAAGGAGCACACGGCACCTAATCGTGCACATCTGTGACCTTGCTATTATTGTCTTGGATGTGAGAGTGAAGAAGTGGGATATACCTATCAGGAGTTGAGTTGGTCCTCTGTCTTTCGCCGAGTTCGACCTGCGCCAACCTGGAAGCGTACATTTCAAGTCTGGAGTGCATATCGTCAGTGGACGACGTAGATCCTGCAGGTGGTCCGCCAGGGGCATTCTGAGCTGAGTTTTGCGATGCACGCTGATGGTGTGGCGAAGGAGATGGAGACTCCAAAGCGTCTCCCTCCAGGACAGTCTGGACGGGAAGATATCCGACGCGTGGATGTTTCTTGAAGTAGCGAGCTGACTTAAATTTGTTTCGCAAGGCGCGGGTGAAGTCACGGACATCCTCACCAGATGTCGTCTGAAATATATAAAATGATAAAATATTCATATGTAAGGTATCTTACTTGAAAATGCATATTTAGTGTATTCATGTATGGTCGATGAGGTATCTGTCGAGTACCGTAACTTGAAATTAAATAAAAATTTTCCACTTACAGCAGTGCAATATTCTTGCATTGGATGGGTAAGCTTGTGGTTTTTGGCTTTACGACCATTGAAGAAACACTTCTGACACATGTCAAAGTTGAAACACTTCAAACAGCGATATCTAAAAAGAGAAAAATCACAATTATCATATATCGTTTGTAAAACACACTACCAATCTTTATAACAAAGTTTTGTCACATTTCATTTAGATATAGAATTTCAATAGTAAGTTTAACTTAGTACCTGAATCCGACGATAGGGTACTCTTTGCAGATGTTACACTTGGCCTGATGACGGGCGTGTTCAGCAGCAGCAAGTCTATGGAGCACTGGAAGCCAAACCATGGATTGCGGTTCACGCTGTAACCAATGAAGGAAGTGGACTGCTTCAATGGCGGCTGGTTGTTGACCGTCTGACGACTTGTCAATGCTTCCTTCTTTGACTTCCTTGGAATCTGTGTCGAAAAAATGTTTTTAGATCAATACAGTGGAATCTCGATCTACCGTTCTCGCATTGTTTGTTTTCCCGCATGGATCGTTTATTTTTCATAGCCCCGGCCAAACACCCATAAGAACGATGTTAAATAATCCCGTATTAATCATTCCCCAATTTAACGCTTTCCTCGATCTATCGTCTAAATATTTTGGTCCCGTCACAAATATTATCCCGATTGACCGTTTTCGTTGAATATTTCTCATAAATAGTCTCGTTTTGTATTTCGTTTTGCGTTTTCTGTGGAACCCCGATCTACCGTTCTCGCTATCTTCGTTTTTGCATGGATCGTTTATTTTTTACTTGACCAAGATCTCGTAATAACAATGTTTAATAATTCCACGTTAATCATTCCCCAATTTACCGATATCCTCGATCTATCATATAAATATTATCGCCCCAATTACTATCCCAATTGACCGTTAATGTTGGATATTTCTTTTTCCGATCATAAATAGTCCAACATTGCATCTGGTTGCGTGAATTTTTCTTACTCAAAAGTTAAAACTGAAACGCCTAAATGAAAAAATCTATTACAAGTCGATATAGCAAAAAAAGTTAATTTAGAAATAGGACGGGAGTTTAAAGGGTAAAGGGTTAAAGTCAAAATTTATGTTCCAAACTAAAAATACGCTACTATGTATGTATTAAAGAATAAACTTAATAATAAAAAAGTGAAATTTTAGTGAAAGTTTGTTGAAAATTGGTATTGGTATTATTTGAAGGTTTCCCGCATTATTCATTGATTTATTACGGTCCCTTGAAAAACGTAGAATCGGGGTTTCACTATATATTCATATTTTCATTAGCAATGAATGTGTAAATTCATTTCATTTATAGAGGATATTGCGAATACTTTGAAGTGAATTATTAATATATAATTGAAGGATCATACAAAATAAACTTGATAAGAAATTTTTGTTAGTTACTCAAGATCAATTTGAGGAGAATTTAGAGTACAAGCACCCATGACTTAAATCTAAAATTTTAAACCCAGACCCGGATAATCGGTAAAATCAAGCTCATACCACTACACCGGACAAGAACATGTTTTTGTTTAAAGGTATTCAAATGAAACATTTATTACTGGATTCAAAAAAATCTTACGACTCTGACCCATTTTAAAAAAAATATTTAATGATGTGTATTTAAGCCACAAAAGAGCCATAGCCAGTCCTTTATTTTTAACCTGACTCCAAAGTCCTGATTGCTACTAACCTTTCTCTCTCTCCAATGTCGCGGTTTTATCTCTGGCTGCCGATGAAGCTTTTTCAAAGCAACTGCGCACTGACGGTTCAATGTTAGAGCCACCGAAAGCAGCCACTTCACCGAGCTGCCGTGGGACTTGAATGCAGTCGTGTAGTAGCAAACCTAATTTGCGCTGGTCTGCCATGCAGGATGGATCGGCAATCAGCCGGAAGAGATATCTGAAAAACATTTTAAAAAAAATCCACTAAATTTTTTTTTTGCAATAAATTGGTTTATTTATAATTTAGATATTTAAGATGGCATCAAATAATAGGATGGGATACACACATATTACTAAATTATATCTGAATTCAAAATGAACAGTAATTATTCCAATACACTATAAGAAAAATACAAACCTATATTTCTCCTCAAGGTGTCCTTTACAGAGAAGCACCAGTCCAACTTTGAAGCTGAGCACTCTGATTTGCCCAGTTCTTTGGCTATCGTAAACATTTAAAAGCCAGTTGATGGCGAGGTCCAAACAGAGTGGCACATTCACCAAACTTGGGTTTTCAGCTGCTATCACTTCATATAACGAAGTGAGGACAGTTATCATATCCGGAATGTCAATTAATTTGTCATTTTGGGCGCGTAGACCATGAGCATCGAAGGCCTCTAGGGCTGAAGGAAGTTGTAGCATATGCACTGAAATAGATTACAAAATATTTTTATTATAATTCTTGTCTATGTAGGTAAATAGGTTGTTTGGACAGATATGTTTTAACTTTAAATAAATAAAGATGTGTCGTAAATATTTCAACATTAATGTCTTCTGTGACATGTAATATAATGATTTTATAAATAGAATGATTAATAATGTAAATATGGAAGGTTTTCATTTAAATATGCATGGCAGTATTTCAATTGATCACAAACAGGAAGACATTCAAGGAAGAAAATGAGATTCTCTGGGTTGAAATTTACGCTTATTTCATTGCAAACATGAGAGTGAAACTGTAGTGTTTTTAAAACATTGAGACACTACAACCAATCATAGCATGGTTTCATTTCGAAACCGTTACTCTTCATCTACAATATTGCAATATTCACATAAAGAATAATACTTACTGCATAGAGCTTTTTGTACAGTGCGGAGTTTCATAGCTGTGCGGTATGCAGAGAATCGAACCTCGTTCAAGTCTGCTAAGGAATTCATTAAGTCTATCATCTTGGGATGATCCCAATGAGTTGTCTCTTGATCATGACTAGAAAATAATAACAAATAAATAAATAACAAGCCATACATATAAGAAATTTATAAAATTTATGTTATTTGACAATAGGGTGGTGAACTTGTCCAAATATTAAATAATAACTTACTTGATATAATAAGGCACTTTATTAGGGGTAACAGCACGCTCCCAAGGGGGCTCAACGGAGCCCGCAAGGAAGCCCTGTGCGGCAGTCGCGCCCCCGTCTTTGCCAAATTCTTCTAGTTGTTTTATTCGCTCTTCTGTTGCGATGTGAAGCACCTTCGCCCTATTAGTTAACATATCAATCAGTATATAATTCAAAAGAAGTATTAAGTATTATTCAATGACAAGAATGCTACAATAAAAAATGCTAAGCTACATTAAGATGCAAATAAAAACATCTAAGGTAAGATAGAACATACATAATACAAAAATATGTTCCACTTCGACATCTCCAGAAAATCATAAACAAAAAAAATATAAAACTTAAGATTTTGAACTTTTAAACGATTGTTTCTACGAGAGATTTAAAAACGCGGCGGCGGCGGCGTTGACAGATCACAGATAATATATTATCAGGAACTTATTTTATAATATCACATTCTCAAATGAATACCTACTTTGTAGAATATATTGGATTCAGTAGAAATATTTTGGATCAAAAATTATGATAATAATACCCTTAGCCAACACAGCAAAACTTTTTGGTCACTACTATTTTTTAACAAAAACGATTAATATTAGAAAAAAATGCTATCAATATTTATTTCAATAAATAAAACAATAAATAGTTTAGAATGTATTTGGTACGAAACGATTTTTTATTGAAGTGCACGTTTCTTTATGAGCTGTTTTCTGCTGTGACACATATTGAAAAAAATATTTCTGCCGAATCCAATGCAAATATAAAATATTCAATTTTTGGAACGTGATTCGAAAATATTTTAATAAGTTCCCATATATTATCTATGATTAACGTTAGAATATGAGATTATGTGATCTATGGTCAACACCAAAATGCCACCGACGTACTTTTAAGCCGCCTGTATAAACGATCGCTAAAAACACCACCAAGAAGTAGGGAAAGTAGGAAGGAGTAGATTTTATTACTTTATGTTATTTTCAATATTTTTTTCTGAACTGTATAGGCATAAAAAAATTGCTGTTGTATTATATGAACATGGTATTCATAAAAAAAATATTGTCCATAATAAAAAAGAAAAATTCACAAGTGATATATTGTCTAAGGCAGTGCTTCCCATATTGGGGGTCGCGGAATTTCTCCAGGGGCCGCTGCAGAGAATGTTTTGTATTGAGGAGGGCCGCGGATTATTTTTTTCAGATTTAGGGGGCCGTGGAATGAAAAAGGTTGGAAAGTACTGGTCTAAGGCACATGTATCGAAATCCAAAACAAAAAATTTAATGCGACTTAATTCAATACTTCAATATCAATTACAAAATATAATATCAGTTTTTAAATGAAATAAAAAAATAATCAATATCACCTGTGGCTAAATATTTTAGTTAATTTATGGGTGAAAAATTGTTCGAAAAAATCCATCGCTATTGTAAAATTTATAATTATATTTGAAAAAAATTGGGAAGGAGGAGGCAAAATCAAAGAACACCGCGTACGGCGAATCCTCTAGCTACGCCACCGAGGGCCAAAAACAAACCTTTGGGTAAGGTCCTCGAGAGTTGCAATCAACGGTGGGGCAATAGGAGCACGCGCCCTTTGCAAGGCTGCCAATTGTGCAGGAAGATCGCGCAGTGCGGCGGCGGCAGATGGGGGTGCGCGCGCTCGAAGGGCTGCAGCCTGGGCGCGGGCTTCGCGCGCATCTCCAGGCGGTGTCCATCGCGATCGTGCTACTTCACCAGCTGCGATGCGAGCACCGGCTTCTTCGATGCCTTGTTGGAAAGCACGTATTTTCTGTAAACAAAATAAAAAAATGATTTGAATATTTGATAATCTTTGTAAATGAACGGAGAAATCACGAAAATAAATACATAAAATATAAATACAATATATACTACGGAGTAAAACTCCAAACTAACGTTTTCTTCCCTGCTAAAAAAAAAATATCTTTGAAAGTAAATAATACTCAGTTTTAAAATATCGGATATGAAGCGAAAATAATAATATTCAGAGTGGCCTTTATTTGACTGAAACTCGAAGCCCCTAAAACAAGGGTGTCCAACCTTTCTTGCCCTGGGATCGACTTTAAACATGATTCTTATAAGAACAATTATTTAGGATTTTTTCCCTTCTTCAAACATAGAAATGTATATTTGAAATGCGAAATACATATCATTAGATAGGTATGTGTGCTTACAAAATAATTCAATTGTTGTATATTTTATATTTTTTCGAAATTCACGGAAGTTTTCGGGATCGACTAAATTTTGCTTTGGGATCGATAGATCGATCGCGATCTACCGTTTGGACACCCATGCCCTAAAACAGACATCAGAGGGTTAGGATTGAATATATAAAAAATGATAATATTGTGTTTTTACAATGTAATGTGCCCACGCGATAAACTGTGACTTCATAAATGTTGTTAAAATGGGCAAACAATTACAGCACTTTATGACTTTATGAATTGAAAAAAGCGAGGGATACAACTTCAAAAACCTGGGCTTCTATCCTATAAATCGCGTGTTTATATTAAATTCCAATTGCGAGAGTAGAACTGGTGCGCTTTTCTAATTTGAGCTAAGAGTGAATTCCAGTGGGATTTTGATTATTTTCAGTTTCCATAGGACATAATGTAGTAATAATAAATCATTTATAAAATACTGTACAGAAATACAAATATAAAAAGAAATACCAATGTAAGTAAGATACACGGAATAAGTTTTTAGTGTATGTGACTTACGCTATCCGCGGATTCATATTTTGTTCTCGTGCTATTTTTTAAACGGTCCTTATTTTGAAACTCATATTTAAGATTCACAATCAATAGTCAAAACCATTAAGAAATACATACATTGAAGATGATAGCGTATAAAGCATGTACAGTAAAACCCCCATTTACACTAGAGTAGGGACCGTATAATTCGGGGTAGTGTAGTTGGGGGATTGAATCTCATACAAAATTGGGGATTTGGATTTCCCGCAAAAAATGCAAAAAAAAAATATGGACAAAATATTTAGTTACTAAGTGATAAAATGCAAAGTGCGCCGAAATCCATCACATAGACAGTCGCCCGGCTATGCGTGTATAGCCTGGCACGAGTTGAATAGACAGGCGCTAGCCAACAGTTGACTGTATGCACCGCACAGACGACCGTCTCGTAGCAACGAATGGAATGCGACCGTTCAATTGGGGGATTTGCAGCAAACATTTCACGCCAGCGCGTAATTCATGGTAGTGTAATTGGGGCTTCCACTTATTGTAGTTGCACGATTGTTAACGGGTATATATAAATGATGATGATTTTCTTGGTAATCAATGATTTTGGTTTTTTTAAAACGGCCTAATTATAATTAGTACAAAGCGCGAGGCTATCTTTTTGTGCAGAGTTCCAGACAGACTGGGCGTGTAGGCATTATAATTGACGTCGCGTAACGTATGTTGCGATGCCGATTATGTATATTTTGGCATGCTTAGTTCACGTATCAATACTGACTTGTACAAAGATATTGGATAAAAATTGTTAGATAAAAATACAATCGTTGAAAGGTTTTTTTTCGGAACGGCGATTTCGTATTATGTTGCCTCGCTGAGCGTCCGAGATTTGGGTTAGCAGAGTGGCAGTTCACGCTTTGCAGCAACAGAGCCGCTGCCGATAGTAGCACAATCTGCCGAACTTCGGGCGCGTGGGAGACCTACCCCACGGGGTGTGCGCCAACACATAACAATAATGTTACCCCTTGCCCGTCATGAAAAGCGTTAAGCGGGGGTTAACACGACAAAAATAAGGACAGTGGAGTGTTTACTTTGCGGATAATGGACTGCGTAAGCCTTTCAGACCCATGCCAATGTGGAAAAAAACGAACGATTATTTGGGCATTTAAAAATAACTACGTTGAAGTTGAGAACGGTTGGGCAACATGATATTTTGTATGTACTAAAGCAGCTAAAAACGATGTTTCTTAATTGAAAGTTGGCGTATTATTTCTCCTTTAAGACAAGCTTATATTTGTTCAACTCATATAATCGAGTAAGGCAGTGATTATCAAAAGATCTTTGTACTTTAAAACTTGTTAATTTTTTTTTTACAAATAAAATAAATACGAATGGTAACACGGTGACAGCATGGTCGAGGATCCAATATATTTTGACAATACATTCATATTTTTAATATAATACAACGAATGGCAATAGATCCAAAATCATTGTTTTGTCGATATTTTAGCCAGGGCTCCGACTCCGACACCAGCTTTAAACTAAAAAACGACTCTGACTACGAGTAAATTTTTCAATAATTTCATTTGAACTTATTAATACATATATGCATATGTATTCCATCAGATCATCTTTAGCCAGCCAAGCATTGAATGTCAACACTTTGGACTATTATGTTTGAATATATTTTGTAAAAAAAATCGAGCCGGTCATTGTTCACGACTCCCGACTCCGGAGCCCTGGTTTTAACACTCATCAATAACGGCGTAAGAACCCCTGAAATAAAATCATGACGGTATTGCCATACTTGTGACTTTAGACAAGCGACTGTAAATGGGGATATTTATATCGCTACGAGAACATTTCCTAAGCGACGTCATGTTGTCGGGTTGTTAAAATATAATTTACGGGGTCGTTGTCACCAGCTGCTAAAAGTCCAGTTTCAAAAAGCTCGGGATCGATTTCCGAAACCAGGCATAGACTAATTAGAGTAAGTTTAAACACAATAATAAGTATGTATTTACACCTGTGCTACTCTGGTAATAAAAATAACAGACGTGGCAAAATGAGTACGGATAAAGGGTTGCTAATATTAATTAAGTTCGATTGTATTTATTGAAAATTATAGAACTGCACCTTACCCGCAGCGTTAGAATTTTAAAACAATTCTCTCTATAATTCAATGAGATATACCTAGAATATTTTAGCATACCAAAAACAATTTACTGACCATACTATGTATTTTCGTTAATCAATGATTTTTTATGGCTGTAAGTAAAATTTCTACGAGCTTAGGGTTAAGAACCATGCCACAGGCCAAGATAAATAAATACCGTTCTAATAAGAGTGATAAGATTTCTTATATTTAGTTGTATATAAGGGTAATCAAAATTCATGTTTTTATAATATTTTCGTACACGAATTCAACAATACACCTTGCTACTACTTTATTTAAGTTATTTCAAATAATTGAAAAAAAAAATGCCGGAATACACTGCGGCATTATAACACCACTGCTCCCAGGTACCATACTATAAACTGTGTGATGTAATTACAATGTTATCTTCATATAAAATGAAGGTATTTGCTAATGATGAAATGGTTCTTACCATCAAAGTAAGTAAATCCTAAATAGTATAAAAAACATCAAACGAGTTTTGTTGAAATTCAATGAAAGTTACCGAAATGCTTATTATCAGCGGTGGGCTACCAATACGTTAACAAAGGGCTCGCTTAATCTCAAAGCAATTCTCGGTGTCCTGGGGAAGGAGTGAATTTTTTATTATCACTCCTATTTAATTATATGTAATACTTAAATAAGCAATCGATTGTTACTTAATACACCTAAAATATGAAAAAATATGCAATTTATCGTAAAATTATCAATGTAAATGGCTAAAAATGTACTACTCTGTATACTAAATATGTCGTAGATAATATACAAGTCAGAAATTGCAAATATATTCTAATTTGATCTGAGAATATTGTTTTCTCTTAAACTAACAAGGGGCTCGCCGGCCGTGGTAAAATGTAACAAGGGGATCGCGCGAGCCCCTCCGAGCCCCCTCCAGCCCACCCCTGCTTATTATAAATAATTATACTTAAGAAAAGAGTGAATTTCATAAACGGACATTCTTAAATTTACTTATATTCAACTTCTACCTGGTTATGGCGCACGTATTAAAATCTGTAGTATTTTAAATTGTAATAAAAGACTTATAGACAAAAGTTCGATCCGTGCATGTTGTAAAAATAAACAAGAAACATATTCAAGATTACGTAGTCTCTATTTATTGTCGCATATAACGTGCATCATTTGATTTACGATGACAAATGGAGATGATAACTGATAACGTATGCGACCGGAGGTCTCAAGTAACGATGTGAATCATTTATTTGGAATGGAATGACAGCCTTATAAAATAATCAAAACCATTAAGTGCTCTCTTCGCACGGGCATAATATATTACGCAAGGGTTAAATCAATTCATACCGTACAGACCCAGGCGAGGTTTGACATGCCTGAGCTCCATGGATAAAGGGCTTAAAGAGGTCAACGCCATCTGGATTTACATTATTTGACAGAGCTATTCGATTGCGCTCAACCACAATGATGGCGGATAAGCGATTATGGTAACCAATACCGTAACACGATTATTCATTTGCGGGCTCGAAGGTAATATCGCGTTATTTATTATAATTCAAGGCATTGACTCATACATATAATATAAGAAAGAGATTTGGGAGACTCAGTGTTATCCTATCAGTTATTATTGTTAAAATAGGCGTTGGTGCGCACTGATGATCCGAACTTGTATGCAAATAGTTTGAAAACCGTCAAAAGTACGCAGAAGAACAGAGCTTATATATACGTTTACACAGCACGATAAAAATAGTTGTATAAATATTCTCATTTAATGTTAATAATCATTTAGTTGTAATTACACTCTAGATCGCCCCAAAGTAAGGATGCAAATTAATTGACTAACATTTTTGTTATGAATAAAATATGAATAAAAGAGTTGCTAGTTTGTGTAGATATTGAAAACATTATACGTTCTGAGTTCGTATAGCCGGAAATTCGCGGGCGTTTAAATCGATTAGCATAAGACACTCACGACAAGAAAAATGATTAAAATCTCAGGAAGGTTGTCCATATTTTTCTGCCGTGTCTCAGTTATACGACACCTTTGTGGCTGTGCCTGTCGTATGTCGTGACGCGTTCCGTCGTTCAATGGCGGACAGATAACAAAAGTCGGGTCTCGCACTCCTTCACTGTCACGATTTCTTTCAAAATACATCACATTTGTACCGTGTGAATGATTGCAATTGACAAAGTGAACGTTGGAGAATTATAAGGCGTAGAAAATAGCTCTAACTACTTCGTGCCAATTAGATAGAGTCGTTCAAATACGATTCCAGCAAGGGTCAACGTATTGTAGCGTAAACCTTTTTAATTATTTTCAGTTTCCAAAACCAAATAATAATTACGCTTAATTAATCTTTTAATTGCGCCGGTAATTATTTAAACATAATACAGATTTAACTCTAAAAGATATATTCTACACACAAACTCATGAAAACTCAACACAAATTTGGTAGAACACTAATAGTTCATAAAAATGTTCATCTTTTTTATATGCGAAATCTAAAATCTGACAGTTGGAATTACTAAAATATAATTAAACATTAAAAAAAAAATAATAGTGAAATACTTTTTTAAAATAGTAACAACACGACTTCTAGGCGGAAATGGAAGGGTTTTTTTTGTACTGTTTCATTCCTCCCTTAGATGCGCGCCTGACATACCTTCGAGTAGGTAAGCATCTGAGTGGACTATGACCAAATTCCACATATGAAAAAGGCAAGAAAATTCAGGGTCTCGTGACAAATCTTGACGTTAAGGCTGACATTATGAATAGGGACAGGAATAAATTAAAAAAAACAGACATGGGTTTTGTACGAATTCCATCCGCCCGAAAAAAGCCACCAAAAACTGTTGCCGCGTGAGGGAAACGGACAGAATGAAAAAGGAAAGCATTCCATGCGAACATACAATCGTATAAAACTGTTTCTGGACCCTAGAAGATGTATATATATATATTTTAAATAATATAATCTATAGCGAATCTATGTGAGTAAATGATGTTTAAAATTATTTTTTAATTAGACCAGTGTTCGAATTTCATAAACGTCTATGAAGTATATCACAATTGATAGTTCAAACAGCTGCTGCAGCCCCGCCATTTTGTATATTCATTTGATATTCTAATTCTATTATCAACGAATTGTTGTAGAATATGTAGGTAATGCAAAGTAATTTGATATAGAATTTATACGTAATATTCCAGTTATGCTTATGCGCATTACGATAAAGGTGTTTAGTTCGCAAAACCGCGGAAAAATAATACGACACCAGATATGAAGGTGTATTATGTAAACTAAATACCACCATTATATGGCAACTTATCTTGGGTAAGACAAAGTGCTGTGAAAGGGTGAAATTGGTGGCTTTATTTGTCTTCTAGCTAATTTTCTGAATGTATTTCGATCATAGGAAAAAAGAAAGGGTCCCCTTTTCTATAAACCGTCACAAGAAAAAACAACATCAGAATGTTGTTTACATCGGCGTTCTATTACGGACGCCTTCGTTTCTCCATTTTGTTAATTAATTTCTTTTGAAAGGGACACAACCGTAACGGCGCTGATAAAGTTAATTGCCGACTTATTTTTAATTAACTATCAACTCCTTAGGGGGCCCACTCTCCAAAGGAACCACCCATTTGTTGTCTAATTAAACAGAGGAGTGTTGACAATGGACGAACACAAGTCAGGAAAGATAATACGGTTGGCTTTATAAATTGAATATAAAAGGCTCAGATAAATGGACCACGATAATCTTACCTCAGACAGTTAAATACAAGAAGTTTGGAAATACAAAACTGATAAAAGTAACTAAGGTTTTAAATGTTCTTCCATTTTATGATATTATATAAAGGAATCGGTATAAAAGAACCTTTATAATAATTTCTGAAATATTAAAAATCTTAATAGCGTAATAAATGTAGCGTATAATAAAATGTTTTTGGTCATTTAAGCAGATGAAGTATCAATTTTGTGAGACAGATGAAATAACACAGGAATTTAAAATATTTGGATAAATGTCAAAGTGAAGAAAAATATTTAAATTTTAATATTACAATAAAACATATACAGTATGGAACACCGATCTACTATTCTCGCATTCTTAGTTTTCCCGTATGGTTCGTTTATTTTTCATAGTCCCAGCCAAAAACCCGCCAAAACATTATAACGCAATCCTGCATTAATCGTACCCGATTTATCGATTTCCCAACCTATCATCTAAATATTATCCTGATTTATTGTTTTTGTTGAATATTTATCATTTCCCTCATAATTAGTCATGTCTCGCATCTCGTTTCACGTTTTTTTTCTAATTCATTAAAATGTCTCACCTCATAAAGAAAACTAGAACTCTAGCTGAGAAATTGAAAATAATTCACGACGTTGAAAAAATCCAGAAGAAAGACGAATTGACATACTAAAAAGAGTTGATTTATATAAAAGTACTCATGTTTGAGATGTCTTTGATAAAATTGAAGTGCCTGACTGCAAATACACAACATAGTATTTAACGCTAAAATAAAATATGTATTATATAAAAAGAGAAATAAATAAGTTTTATATTTTTTTTTTGTATGGTTAGTAGCTTAGATGTTGCGATTATTTATTAGGTATATTTGAAAAACGTAGAATCAAGGTTTCACTGTATTGGGAACACTACAATTAAATTTGAATAGTTCAAATTATGTACTTTCACACAGATTTGTCACTAACGGCCTGGGTTTCGCCTTTCGGCATCTTCAGGCGTTCAAGTGCACGGATGAACTTGAACTGACGCTTAGTAAATGAGTGTTTCGTGTTTATATAAGAAATAAATGTATCATTGAGTTTAAAGCCATTGCTGGCAAAAAATATTAGCCCATGGGAATTCCCACAGATTTGAATGGTGAGTAGTTTTAAGAATTATATTTATTTTTGTTTGTCGGAAAAGGTTTTATGATTATATTTATACAGGGTATAAAAGCGGCGAGCCAGGCATGTGCAGCCGTGTGGAATGTACATAATTTGAACAATTCAAGTTTAATATTGAAATTCCACCAAGCACCTACAGTCGAAATCTTAAATTATAACACTACAATTGATTAATACAACGAGGAAAAAAACGCTTAAAAGGGTATTTATTTATTTTGGGGATTTTAAACATTCTCAGATTGAATTAATAACAATATTAATTAAAAGATTCTCCGTCATGATTTGAAAAAAATAAACAATCGCGAAACGGTGTGTTCTGAAAATAATAGTTATGTGTTATCATCTTACTTAAGTACTTCTTCAATATTTTCCAAATTGAAATCATGTCATTATAATTGTGTTTAAAAAAAAAATTATAACACATTGAAAGCCCATTGAAGTGGAAAAGAATTGACAATATTCCTTAATTACATCAGTTTAAATATAATTATTTTGATAATAAATAATTAAAATTGGGCATGGTCGTTTCGTTAAAAAATAATTGCTCCATCAACTTCTATTATGTTCAGGTTTATAAAGAAATTTAAAAGATAAACGACCACAGCTTTGTGAAAACTTTACGAAATGAAGATTTTAAAGCACTGCATAATATTAAAATGCTTTAATTATTTTTATCTCTCAGACGTTTCAATTTAAATCCTTTGATAGATAACAGGTCGCAAAAGTGGTCCCGTTTCTGCGAATATTCTTATTTATATTTCAAAATAAACACCCAAGTCAAGTACTGTCTATTATCTAGATTCTAAATTAAAGAATATGAGAAGGTAGTTCAAGACGTTAAAAAATATTACGCTCAAAACATTAACGGATTGCGTTTGACCGCAAATTAAATAACAACACATAATTATGTAAATTATATTCATAATATCGCCGATACCCGATACTTCGATGCTGGGTGAATGATTTTTGAAATATTTAAAACAAAATTTTGACGGAAATTATCAGCTCATTTGACTACGCAAAAATCTTTAAATTCAATTTCATTTATGCGAAATGTCGCACCAAATAAGTATAATTCGTTGTACCAAAATATATACATTTATATTTTACGATGGAAGTGTTGATAAATAACAAAAAAATAACGGAAAAACTCTATCGAATTCTTCAGAAGTAATGTTTTTAGTACATTTCGATGAGAGTGAGAATATCTTTCCAATCCAAATAAAGAAAATGTAACGTGACAAATAAAATTTATCGTGGATAAATATTACGAAATGATGAGATAATCCGACTAAAATTATTGTATAGTAAAGCAATCACAGTAAATGTTGAATTATTATGCTAGTACACATATTTTACGATAGGCGGGTAAGCTAAATTGCTATACTTTATTATTAAAAAAAAACACACACACAATTTACTTGCTGGCAATCTCAAAACTTATTTATGTTATTTTTAAAAATAAAACGGTGTCTAAAAATATGATCAATGATGGTTATTTAACCATCACGGGATGACAATTGGTCCGTAAACGAACCCGCTGTGGTCTAGTTGGTTAGATCTTGGTCTACCGAGCAGGCGGGTCTGGGTTCGATTCCCGGTAAATATTAAAAGAATGAAATTAACAATTGATGTGCCTACTTAAAATTAACCATACTGATACTAATGTCTCCTAAATATTACGCGCCTCATTTTGTTGCAAACGTTTGATTAATATTGCCAAATATAATAAAATTAAACTGACATAATTTTAAGTGTCGTCCAAATAAACTACTATCGTAGCCAAATTATTAATAATGACTTGACACACGGGCATCTATAAATTATCTGCTGAAACACAATGATGAAAAGCGCAAAGTTTCCCACTTCCCACGGCGTCTATTGAGCTTTTAGAGCGGACATTGCTTGGCTGATGTTGACGCGTCACCCCAAACAATGCAACAATAAACGGTAATTGCTTCGTACGTTTTATTTTCGTATTCGCCGTAAAGCCTCGTCATGTGGGCGTTGTCAGTCGATAAAACAACAGTAAAGATCACCATTGCAAAGTTCTGCGATTCTAGAGAAAAGTGTCGTATTTCATGATTATAATAATATGATCGAAACACGAATCAAATGACTCACAAATCTAATCGTAGTGCAATGATGAAAAATCGATGCAAACGACAAATTCTCTGAATTAACTGATGCATTTTTGTGTAATTTTCACTCATTTATCCACATTGTAACAAACGGTCAGTTTTTCTCCTTTAATCCAAAATTAAATTTCATCTTTGCCATTTTTTAAACTATGTCCACTTCCATCCAATATGAGAAATGCAAGGCTGTGGAGTTGGACTAATTTATCTGGAGTCATTACTCGAAAAAAACTAATAACTTCGAGCACTTACAATAAAAACTCAATCTTCCTTTGTACTTATATTCATTTTTATTAATAATGATCAGGACCGGTTTCGCTCGAATACAAAACTAAATAGGATTAGGTTTTATATAAAAAACACTGTTATTATATTTCCTATCAGTTGAAAATGCTCGCCATGAGCGAAACCTGTCCTGATAATTATAAATAGATGTGGATATAAGTACAAATGAAGATTGAGTTTTTCTAAATAGTGCTCGAAGTCTTTAGTTTTTTTCGAGTAATGACTCCAGATAAAGTAGTCCAACTCCACAGCCTTGCATTCCTATATTGGAAGTGGACATAGTTTAAAAAATGGCAAAGATGAGGTATCAGTGTTAAATTTAATTTTGGATTAAAGGAGAAAAACTGATCGTTTGTTACAATGCGGATAAACGAGTGAAAATTGCACAAAAATGTATTTCCGGTTACAGCAGAGTGAAACGGGTTCACACGAGCGCGAGTGCATTAGTAAACGGATATCGATTATCTTTTTTATAGACGTGACTTAAATGATTCAATTTCGAAAGCGATTGCATACAATATGCGGCCATTACATACAATTTTACAATGCGGGAATAAAGCGACGGGATGACTCAATTAAACAAACAATAAAGAACGCTGACAGCTAGGAGCACAGTTATATTTCAAACAATCTGTAATGGTATTATTATAGATCGAAAACCCTTTCATTGGAGGCACATCGCGTCCTCAGCACAATCGAACGCTAAAAAGAGGTTGGGACATTTATTGATTCATAGACAAATATTCAGGTGAGGGGACATGTCACACCCATGAACGCGAGTATATGTTTCAGATTTATGCGCTATAAAATAAATAAATATGCATTCAAATTAAATTTAAGAACGCAGAGATGTATGTATGTACATTAGGTGTT
The DNA here is from genome assembly GCA_031772345.1 of Himalopsyche anomala. Lineage (NCBI taxonomy): Eukaryota > Metazoa > Arthropoda > Insecta > Trichoptera > Rhyacophilidae > Himalopsyche > Himalopsyche anomala. Next base: position 11,039,765 of record CM062825.1, on the reverse strand, counting down.
TTTGACGGTGAATGGATTCTTCCAATCACGAATTCTCCGTACAAGAATACTCCGTACAACCATTCTTCCGTACAAAGATCCTTTCGTACACAGAACCTTCCGTACATAGAATACTCCGTACACAGAATATTTCGTAAATTTACATTTAAATATAATAAAAATGTACGTAAATACATTGGTCAGCTATTGCTATTACTTACGATAATGCTATTTTATATCTATGTCCGCTCCCAATGTGAAGCATATGGCCTCCTAGCGGAGGTATCTCAAAAGAAGTTTTTCAACGAGAACTGTTTGTTACTCAGTCGCTCAACCCTCTTTTTCCAAAGAGAGCAGTAGGGATACAATGATACGGCTAGGAGAGGACTAGTAGTTCACAAATCACTCTCGCTACGCCCAGTTATTGAAGAATCGGAAGGGTGGGAGGGAATTTTTAGACATCACAAATACCCATGCCTTCGAACAGCAATCGATAAATCGATCGAAAAAGTGCTGTTCGTACCGGAACTCGAACCCGTGAAATCCGGTACGGAAGCCAACAAACCTAACCGCTACGCCGTAGGAACCAACTACTCACACGGTACTGCTTATTGCTACATACTATTTAAGTTATTATTATTATATATAATATTATAAAAGTTTATATTTTAACATTTGAAAGATTCAATAATTATTCAATAAATATTATTATAATTGAATAAGAGTGATGGAAAAATCCACCCCTTCACCGGAACACCGCGAAGATCTTTGAGATTAAATGAGCCCCTTGTTAACGTATTGGCAGCCCAGCGTTGGTTGCACCTATAAATTGCCGAAATAATTGTGGTTATATAAATATTTATCTATAAACCGCAACATTATTAACTAATATTGCAGTCGATTTTTAAACTCGTAACTAATACTACCAGCACTATATACATAATATTATGAAATTTGTTTCATGCTCCGACATTTTCTATTTTTTGTTGAAACTAAGAAATTGTACGTAAAAAATGAGCCCTACTAAAATATATTTAGATTAAAACGAATAAAAATAAAAAAAGAGTTATGATTGTGTATTAATTTGTAATAATATTTATGCAAACCTGTTAGTTATTGATTATAAATATTAGTAAGATGAATTTACAAACAGCATTGATACAATAACACATATTATGCGATTCGAATTCGAATTTGAAAAACGAATGTAGCGCCGGCTGCTTACTGAATTATTTACCATTTGAATTCTCGGCGGCCAGCAATGTCTGATGGGTGAGACGTGAGAACTGAAGCGGACATTATGCCAATGGTTTTGTAAGGGCGCGTAATATTATTTAGATATTTAGCTGAGACGAATAATATCGATGTGACAAGTGGAAATATTCAAAAAAAGAATCCGATGCGATGTGTTGAAAAATAATGTAATAAATTATTATAATTTCATTTCTATGTAAACTTGCAACATTAGTAAATAAGTAAATCCGTATAATGAGAAACATTTTATATATTAATAGTCGATAATGTCCGTATGATTGTATGATTGTCCAAGATTTCCCCTCCCCCTGCCCCTCACTCTCCCCAGCCTCGCCATCCCAACCTCACCCTCACCCTCCAAAAATTAAGTAACTTACGAGGTCTTTTTCTGCTACAACGAAAAATGATTGTTAGTAAACTTAAACATTATTCCAAAAATTAAATAATTTACGAGGTCTGTTTCTGCTACTACGAAAAATGATTGTTAGCAAACTTTTTTTGCCAATTTCTGGCTTATTCAATAATACGTTTGTAATTTATTTTTCACGTCAGTAAATTTTCTGACTTAAAAATGCATCAAAAATCCCCCCGTTCAGGTCAACGGGCTTACAGCTAGTATAGTATTATGTGTGAATACGTAGAGTTAAGAATAAAATTATATTATTTTGCCTCCTGGTATCCCTCACGTTTACGGTTACAATGTGATATGGTGTGAACCGGATTAAAGTTAAATCAATGAACGTAGACGTGTAGCAAACCTTAACGTGAACGTAACAAAATAGTCCGACAACTCCAAAGAATGTATAAAAGGATAGATAAACTTTTCGTTTAAAATGATTTTCTATAAGAGATATACATGCCTTTATATAAAAAAAATGTGTAAGGAATTAATAAAAAAGTTTTGGATGTCGGAAACGTAAATAAATACTTTATTTTCCTAGCGACAGTCTGTCTCAAAGAGAATTTTATCTATGACCGCTAAAAAGAGCTTGGTACTTTTAAGATTTTAAGAAAAAAGCGAAAACTTGAAATAAGTTTCGTTCATTATTTTAAAAGGAAATTTTCGTCGGAATAGTTTTCTTTTGTAGAATTTCGTATACCTATGTGAAAGTAAACTTCAAATATCTATGTTGAAGCCGATAAATTCTTTTCAGCACATCCGCAAGGATCCAACCGCTGACGTTTTTTATAAAAAGGCGAAGGAAAGATACCGGACATAACATAAACAATAAGAAAAAAAAATATGTCGGGGAAAAGTGAACGTCTACTAAATCCAGCTTTTCCCAATTCCCACAAACGATAGACAGCGTTGTCTAAATCTCTGGCCCAAGAATGAACTTATAACACGCGATCGGATATGTTTCGATGAAGCACGCGTCTTCAAAATATTTTGTTCGATGATGCAACTATTGGACTTCCGGTGAGCCGCGACATACTGAGTCATTGTTTATGGTTTATGATGCCTACGTGTTTATGACATTTAAATTTAAGTATATTTATCATTTGAATAAAAATATTCATGCATCGATTTAATATGTCAAACCAGAGGAAGTCCGAATACAATTTGAATACTTACCGACGTTGATGAAATGTTAAAAAGTGACACTTGTCAATTAAATATTTGCAACAAAATGCTAATCCTAATTACGGAAGTTAGGGTACTGCGCGACATTTAAGATTTTAACTTTCCTGTGGGCAGGGGCGGCCGGTCAATGTGGCATTAGATCAATGCACTCCTTGTTTATGCAAGGGCGGTTATATTTCATGAAATAATATTCAAACCCCTGCATATACAAGGGGTGCATTGATCCAATGCTACATTGACCGGCCGTCACTGGTTGTGGGTAAAAATCTTATATAATGTAAACTTTTTGTACTAATTCCACATTACTTTTTAAAGTTTAAGTCTGTTTTTACTCATTACTAGTTTTCTAAGATGATGAATGTATGTATACAAAATAAAATAAAACTAATAACACAAAGTGAAATATTTTTTTTGTAAAATAAATATGAAAATAGTTTATTATGACTTTGTCTTGTCCTGATATTAAACACATCATGGGGAATCAATACAAAAATTTTGTTTTATTTAATATTCTTTGCCCCAAGAATTGACTTATTAACTAATTATCCATAAAAAGATTATATGTATCTTTGATACCGTATTAGAATAAACAATAACGTACTTAATCCGTAAACTAAAGAAGGTTGTTAATGTTTTTAATTTGATTGAAATTTAAAAAAGAATTCACACGAATAAAACAGCATCTTGAACTGTTGGCACGTGTATTATATCAAGGTGTTATATTATATATTTTCTATTGAAATCAAAGTCATAACATCTTGCACCAAAATAAGGTTATGACGAGGTGACTGTCGCGGTTAATAATCCACAATAGACAATCTATCTTTATCGAAATCTTAGATATAATACAAACGGATAATGGCAACACCAGAACAATGGCTGTAATACATCAATCGTGCCGGTTTTTGGTGCATTGGAATCAAGAGAAATCCATTCATGCAGCCTCCTTAACGATTTTTGTCTGATGCACGAGAGATGCCAAATGAGGCGTGCGATTCTCGCTTCGATAGTTTTTCAATTGCGATCTTCGGGCGGGGTGTTCCGCAGTAGCGAAACCTCCACCACCGTTGTTCAGGTTAAATGAAATAAGACCATACCACAGAATTACATTAAAAATAATAAAACATTCAATTGTCTAGTTTAGAAATCACATTTCAAATCCAATTGAACATAACACCGAGTATAATTAGTTTCTTCTTAATTTGATAAGTTCTTAACAATATAATAACTTTATGTGTCACAGATTATCGATATCTGCATAAACTAAGTCAAACGCGAAAAGACCATTTATTGGTTTTGAAATTGGAATTGCCACTCATTTAAATAATCGTGCTGGTAAATTCCGTCATCGACAGTTTTAATTAGTATGTATTTAGTTGAATATGTTTGATATCGATATTACGGTTTAAAAGACTAGCTGAAAACACACGAAATAAAATATAATAACTTAAACTAGTAAATATGTACATTCAAATTATAAATATATGTGTTTTATTCTAAGAAAATTGCAAAAAAATATGTCACTTTGAACTAATTCCATATTTATTTAATATGCTTAAGTGCGGTTTGACTCATCACGAGCATTTGCGAACACTTTAGAATTTGTTGAATTGATACAAAAACACATTAAGCGAACACCTTAAAAGAGGAAAAAAAAATAGAAATTCGTGTCTTATTACAGTGACAAAACAATTGTCAAAAAAATAAAACAGGTGTTTGCCAGAAAACAGTTTTGCTTTATATCACTAACATTGAAAATTGCTGTGTAAAAAAGGTGACTGCTTGTGTTTTTATTAAAAAAAAAAGTTGAGCTTCATTATAAATTAAATAATATATTGAACACAAAATATACATAATATATCCCAACAGCTGTTCGATGATTGAACTATTAAAATCACGCAAGTATTTCTCATTTGTTCGGAACATTCCTGGCGTTCGTGAGCCGTGGAACATAACCCCATACTCGGATATTGTATGCACTTCCGGAATGCAGGAGCCAACAGCACAAAGCGGGTACTTCGGGGGAAGGAATGCATAGTACTGTCAGTTTTAGAGTAGCGTGCTGGACTAAAACATGAATGAAAACGGAATCTCATGAGATCAAAGTTTGTAGGGCTGCAAAGCAACATTGGAAATTTTGAAGAAATACACCAAAGAATAGCGTTGTACTTATGTGTATAAAAAGATAATTTTTTAGGCTTATACGGTTTCACGGCGTTTAGGTTTGTGTATGTGGAAATATTTTTATCGGTAGCCACCGTATTGGAGATAATATGTTTTCTAAGCTATTGAAGGTTAATAAAACACTTATAGTTACACGTCTTCTTAAATCAATATTCGTTGTATAACAATCTGCGGTAATTAAGTAAATATGTTACATTATTATAGAGGTTGATAGCAGATATCATATGAATATTGATATCATAAGCAATGTTTCCTCTAAGGCAAGAGGTTAGTATATTAGGATCAAACATTAATTGAACAACTGTCTTGTAGTGCGCGGGGACTTTCCAACTGCTGCGCGGCCGCGCACGTGCGCAGCTTAGAGGGAACGTTGATCATAAGTATAATGACAATCATTGAATAATGCTCAAACCTAACCGGTATGTACTGAAGCTTGGAATATATTATTCTTGAGTTTTCATTGACTTATTATTGTTAAACAAACAGCTGATTCTTTACATAAAATGATAACATTATTATTTAGACCAGTGTTTCTCAACCTTTTTGGGAGCGTGGCCCCCTTTGAGTGTCTTTATTTTTCTGTGGCCCCCATACCATTGTTTTGTCTTCCCATGAAAATTATAATTTCAAAAACCCACCTTTTTTTATAGCTCTTCCGATATTTTGGAATCTAGAATGCCAGTAATTTATTTTATTTACGGATTTACAAAAAATAACTGCGCGACGTCCGCCATTATGCTCTTCCCTGTATCGTTTTATAAATGCCCGTGGCCCCCCTAAGCTGTGTTGTGGCTCCCCAAAACAAAATAAATCTCTGTGGCCCCCTTAGAACATGCTGTGGCCCCCTGGGGGGCCACATGGCCCACCGTAGAGAAACCCTGATTTAGACTAATTACCGCTTTATCGGTTTTTAAAGAGATATGGATGTCTATGTTGTTTTTATTCTACTACCAAACCCTTAGTCGATTCTAAAATGAAATAAAGGGATAGTCATCATCTCCCTACTAGTCATTTCCTAGTGAATACTATGCTTCGATTTCTTTCCGAGAGTTTAAGCACATAAATATTTTGTCAACCGTCTTTACAGTAGCATCCTGGAAAACTTACTTGAAGCAAGAAAAATGTTTTTCTCGTCTTTGATTTACGATAACTACATACATATAAACGTAGGACAAGAAACTCTTTTTTGAGTTTATCTTTTATCAATTGATACACGATTCTCATTTGTATGACTTTGAATCGGAAAATATGTGAACTGTATAAGAGAAAACGGTTGATTTATATTGTTTTAAATGTCTACCTTTAGCACGCCACTGAGGAAATGTGTGATGTTTATGTTAGGAGGAAGTTCGACGCCGGTTTATAGGTGGGCTCTTACGCGAGACTGATTTGCGAGCCAGACGTCGCTACTAGTATTTACAATTAAATTGATTTAAATATTTACTGATATATATCGATCAATATTATATATTTATTAAAACGTTTTAAGCACAGCATTAAACTGACAAAAAAATTAATAAAATAAAGATATTAGTATGAAGGCAAATTAACCAGTAATTATTAAAAGACGAGCATCATATTTGAGAGCCATCGAAAGTATATATATATATTTTTTAATAAATAAGACAGACATCCCAACCATCGATACATAAAAAAATATCCTTCTGTAACGGAAGCAGCTGGTCAAGACTACTGAATATAAACAAAATACAAATTAAAGCATTACGCGTCAATATGTATTCAATGTTAAAGGTTTTTTTTGTTAAATTTAATTTGCCAAGCGTTTTAATTAAGTCGGAGAATATGTTAATTAAAATAATAAGTATGTTTTCATATGTAATGTCGACCCGTCAGTGATTCACAAGTTATAAGCATGCCATTCCTAGCGAGAATCAGGTACATTTTCACTTAATTCCTGAATTTCAGCGAATCGTGAGAACTTAACAGGCGTGGAGTCTGGTGGGTTTCGACGGTTTTGTTTTTTGGTCAAAATAAACCGTGATACATTCAATCTAGTAGTACTAGGTGCTATGTGAACACAGCGTGATATATGACTCACAAAGCACCACATACTTGAAACGAGATCTTATCTTAGGTGCAAGTAAATGCTGACCACCAAGTCTAAGGATAACGTATTATCAAAACAAATTTAGTAGAATCATTCTAATGGGTGCAAGGAGGTGGCTAGATTAAAACAAAATTGTTTGTGCTGATGACAAATGTCCGTTAAATAATTGCAGCTGATGCAGTATATTATACATATATCCCAAAGAAGTAGGAGAAGACATTCACTGGAAAATGCAGAAACATTAAATAGAGTTTGAGAGAGAAGTTAAAACGGCACAAAAAATAATTAAGGTTAGAATAAAAAAAAAGAAGGTCAGGGTGGACGCTTTATTCATATTCCATAATCAAACACTCCGTGTATTCAATTTTTAAGAGTATTGAAGATATGTAAAAGTACGACGAAGACAATTTGTAGCTTCTTCGAGGAATTATTTGAAATTCCTTACAAAGTTCTGCGGCGCCAAGCGCAATTAAAATGCATACCAGTTCATTTTGACGACTTGACGTTTGATTATTTTCAATTTAAAATGTTTACTAATGGTGGCAGAAAAACAGTATTACGTCACCAATTTATTACAATTACTAGGATTTTTATAAATATAATAAACCATAAAAATATGTTGTTTTCGTCTAAAAAATTAAAACGGGTTATGTATGCTGCCGGCTGCGTATGCACTATATATGTACAAGGGAAAACCTTTTTGTGTTAGACACCAACTATAGACATCACTCGTGATTTATTTTAGAGCGAGTCACATTTATTGTGCGAAATTTCTACTATTGTTCACGATGTTAAGCCCCAAAAATAAATCCCCACTAATAAAAGTCATTAAGACTAATAATACAGTTTGAATGAACTGGATGTAAAACAGGTAGGTATAATTAAATGAAATCATCGCTCGACTGTTACGAAAACGTTTAAATAAGACCTTACAATCACCAAATTTTAATCACATACAATATTTAACAAAAAAAAATTGAATTAACACAATACACAATAACTTTTATAAAACCTAGCCTGCTCACACGATTTTATAAATGTTAAGAAAATTGATGTTAAACTCTGCGCAGAGAACAAAATGGATTTAAATTTTCGTCGAAATGGAAAAATATCAGTTCTTCATCTCGGACGAAACAACCACAAAGAAAAAGAACTGCAAGTGAATTTACAAGTAAGGTCTCTGGGACCAAGTCCCAGGACCGGAAAGCGTTCCCCACACAAGTTGTGTTCGGTTCTTGTCCCAAAGAGCAAGGAAGAAAGAAACTAAAATCACATCGGGTATCGAAAAACAATGCTGCCATTTAAGGCCATTAACAATAAAATAATTGATATTACGGGTTACCTGATAACAAAATTTAAACACGATTAATTTAGCTACACATTTTAAATTTCTGCCAGTTTTCATCACAAAAGTGGAAGTGGGAGCGGGTGACTATAAACCATACCGTATCACTATAAATGAATTTGTGGTTAGGAGAATTCAACGAAATATTGTGAAAAATGGTGCAGCTGAAACAAGCTTTCTAGACACTGGAGAAGAAGAAATAAACCCGAAAACAGGACTAAAAATATCTAAACGTCAGATTGCAAGAATTTTTTTCGAGCTGGCTCTAAAATATTTTAAAAATATACAAGCTTATATGAACACGAAGATAATCAAAATTCGGAATGGAAGTTTTCGAATAGACAATTCATATCTGAGCAAGGAAGTTGCCCGATAGTAAATGTAGCAACAAATAAAATGAAGCTGGACCCATCCAACAGGAATGGATCACGCCGATACGAGGTCTGGGAGGTCGAACAAATAGCATCTAATAGCTTTGTTAAGTTTTCCAGACAGTGATCTTAACTAATTTTTATATGTAAATATTACATTTATGTTTTACGCAGCTACCAACTCTTGGGAAACTCCCAGCGATCATTTAAAAGCGTTTGATGATGCTGTTTTAATACATATATAATGGATTTGTGCATGGTGATGGTTGGAGGCATGAATAATGTTGAGGATCTAGAAAATTTTGAGATACGAGTAAGGATGAAAGTATGCACTGCTGACTGACCGCCACAGAAAAATTACTGTCCATTTTACGATGGGAAGTGACAGTTAATAGTTTATAAGATTATCTCTTGATTATCTCTAAAGTAAAGGCAAGGGAAATTAAAAATGACCAGAACTATGCCCTGTGTATTGTGATACATTCAACATTGGACAGTAAATCTCCATTTCTAAGCCGTAGAGGGCGAGACAAATACTTGTTATAATTAGCTTGTGACGCATTTAAAGTGAAAACATCGCAAGAAGTCCAAGTGAATGTACACAGAGTCTAAAAATAATGTGCAAGGATATTTCAGTACGTATGTAGGTATTTAAACAACAAAAGAAACATCAGTTTGATTTAAAATGTGGAGTAAATTAATCGACACACTTGTAGTCGCAAGCGCTGCATCTAAATTGCAGAATGAGAAATCTAAAAGACATCAATCGTACAATTGTGGCCTTTAAACAACTTATTTGTATGTCAACGAAAGTCACATCCTTAAACGATGTGTTCTCAACAAACTTTATCAATTAACTACAGCTGATTGTTTAATTACATTTTATATAAAATAATTGTTTTAGTCATCGGTTTAATTAAAGCTAGACGCCCTCATACATTTTTTGTTAAAATTTAACATGTTCGTGAACACTGAACACAAATTTACTGTTATTTATGGCATATCGAACAGAATTTCAAATGCTTTCCATTTTCAAAATATTTGCATGAATTTTCACATTTATTATGTTATGAACACGCTATTTGGTTAAATTTTATATTGACTAATTGGAAACTTTATCTTTAACACAAACATCTATACATGAAACATAAAAATAGTTGTTTGGAATCATGTATATCTAAAAATAAGAACAACCGTCTGCCGATACAGCCAGGGCCGGCGCCACCATAAAGGCGAAATGGGCATTCGCCTAGGGCGCAAATGATTAGGGGGCGCATAAATGGGGTACTACAATTATTTTTATATACTCTAATAATACTAAATAATAGTACGTCTTATTTTATTTTGACGTTTGTATTTGTTCGTTGTAATTATGTATATATCTATATTCTACAATATATCTATATTCTACATGATTCGAAAAAGAAACGTTGAGTGACTGAGTAACAAACAGTTCTCGTAGAAAATCTTCTGTTGACATATCACCATTAGTAAGCCATATGCTCCACATTGGGAGCGGACACGGATATTTATAAAAAATAATATATTTTTTAAAAAAAGTGGGACGATTTGTGAAAAAGGGGGCGCGCCAATAACCTTCACCTAGGGCGCCAAATAACCTCGCGCCGGTACTGAAATATGGATATAACGGATACAGCAAGAAAAATGACACCATGAATTGCAACCGAGACCTGATCGGGAATATCTGTGCCTGTGTACGCAAAACTAAAACTAAATGTGTGGATAGTAATAAAATATTAGTGCGGCACCTTATCCGCCAATGTGTGTATAAACACTTTCCATGTAAGCGGAAACTTTAATTACATTTGAACAATGGAATACGGAAACAAATGATGTGGGATTTGAATGAAGTTAATTAGTATATTGAAACCTATAGATTTCCTTATATTTCTGCAATTTAAAATAAAATACAGAAACCGGTTTATCGTGTACTCAGTGCTAATTGATTAGAATGTATTTCGAATCAAGCGTGTGGTAACAGATGATCGCTTAATTATTAATAAATATAACACATTTTAAAACAATATCGGAATGTGTGCTGTATAATTATATGACACTGAACTTTGAACATGTCAGATGTACCCAGCAAAACTAGTCCAACATCGCAAGATTACTGATGCATAATATACCGTTAATAAAAGAAACTTGCGTGTCTGAGGCAAACGACTTTTGAAAAGGGAATAAGGAAACAAAGACCAAAGTTTTAATATTTTATATGTAATAATTAAAATATTTTAAAATTGGAGAATTTATTTACCAAAATTTGACGGAAATTGTTTGCATGTCAAAGCAATCTAGCAATTTATCGATGAAAGTTATTTTTCTAGTTTTGACATGAAAATATAACATAATTTGTAGGTTTTGTAGAGTAAGAGAAACTGCAGTGCTATTTCAAACTAATTTGCAGTATTAGAGTTTGTGACTTGTTCGGAGAACTCCATGACAAAAAAGGCATAGGGCTTAATTACTCTGCGAAGCAATATAATATAATGATCGAATACCGATTGATAGGAGTAACGATTAATTTAAAAAATATATAAATTAATGATTTCAAACCAGTTTCTGACAGCTGCATTTGCAAAATGGCGACCGTGACGCAAATGGCTGCCTGCGTCTGAGGTGCAAGCTCGCAGAGCTATCAAATGACGAGGCTCCTGTTTTTCAATTATGAATATCGTGTTACATAACATAACACTCACAACGCAACGGTGGCCTTCGTCTGCTCTGGATTGAGATGTGTAGGGTTAGGCCAGGAGAGGATGTACCGATACAACAAACGACCGGATGGGGGACCTAATCGGGGTTATGTTATACATACTGACTTGACAATACTTTTTATGTCAATAGGTAAAGTTGCTGCATCGTAATACTCGAGTACAATAAAAATGCTTAACAAAACATCAAAGTTGTTTCATTTTGAACATAGTTAGCATTAAAAATAATACAACATTTTCATATGTGACACAAGACCTGCGTTATATTTCTCGTTTCCAATCACGTATATTGTAAATCGTTACACAATATTAGCCGTTATACAATATTAGCTGTGTTATCTGTCATAACAAGTATTATTTATTTTCGTAAGAAGTATCAGTATGTGGGGTAACATAATATAATATTGAATGCAGAGTTTTCAATGTAAGCAAGACTCCGCAGATGTATTATATATGCGTATTAGGGATTAATGTTTGATTTTTTATCAATCGCAAAACGATATATTTCAAATTTGTTATACACCGAGCATTTCAAATTTGTAGTCGCCATAACTATGATTATGTGATAAATATTAATATAATATTAAATAAGGGGAGACAAAGAAAATGAATTGACTGTCCGATAACGTAATTTTTAATAGTTTTGATCGCTTCAAGTTTGACAATAAAATAAAATAATGCATGTATAAGTTAAATTTATTTAAATGGTATACGACTTATCATAGATAAAACAATATTTTTTCATGGTGACTACCAGAATAAAATGAGATATCAAGGTATTATTGTTGAATTAAAAATAATACAAATATTATTCATCATTAAAGTATTGATATTGAAAAGTATTTCATATTAGAATTCGAACCAAATTTTACGTTAAAAATGTTAAATTATAAAACGGCACCGTTTTCTTTTTGCAGAATACTAAATTCCTTTTTAAAGTTGTGCTTTTCTTTTGCATTTACGTGTGCTGGCGAAGTAATAAATCTAATTAGGTATTCGTTTCTGCCTGAAAGTCCAAAAGGAAATAATTTATTGACTCACGATTGGCAATAATCTATGATACGGAAAAACGAAATACTTTATAATGTATTTAAAGTTGTTGAAAATCGACAGAAACGTAAGAATATCTAAATGTTAATTCACGCAAGAATAAAAAGCTATCTGATACCAAGCAATCATGTTCAATACATCTGAAGAGTAGGGTAAAATGGAGTTTAAAGTCAGCAAAATCTTGGGTGAGAACTTAAAAATAATAAATATACAAGTAACAAGTAACAAGTTCTAATTTGTAAATTTATTATTTTTAAGTTTTCTGCGCTATAAAGGGGGTCTTCATACTGTTTAGTTTGTCTTATAAGCAATATAATATAAGCTAGCCAAAATGCGTTTGATAAATATACAAGTTTTGACTTTTGACTTTTGCATGATGCTGAAATAACTGCACAATGTTTTTTTTTTAAACTATTTTAAATACGTTGCTATTTTTAACATATGTTTGTTGTTAAGAGAAATGTATTAATATAATGACAATTTTGTAACACTTGGGCAAAAAATAACCGTCAGACAGGGCTACACGGAAGAAAAACCATTCGCAAAAAGATTCATCTCCACTATTATTTTGGAGGCCGTATAAAATAATGTTTTTTTGTTTCTGTTGCAAATAGGGATCTAGCTAGATGACAGGCCGTCTTAGCGGTTTCTACTTTTGCCATTAATCAATGGATAGTTTGATAAACTTCTTAGCATTGTTTCCATAAGACGATAAAACAACTTTCCCTAAAGTAAGGAAAATTCGGAAATAAGGCAGCGGTGTGTTTAGAGTTCGAAATGGATGTCAAATGATTTATTGAGAAATAATAAAACAATGTCACAATATCCGCCGTTGGGTTTTCAGTCCCTTTTAGTTATGTATGCATATAATTTTGGATGCATATTGAAATATTATGATCGGAACAAAAAACAAAATTCCGAATAACGAATGTATAATTTCGAATTTCGTGAATTTATACCATTTTTAAACTTCCAAAATTATTATCCACAGTGGTAAAGTATGTGAAGAGGGTGGTAAATTTGAATATTTAAATGTTTTAATATGGGATATAAAAGAAAAGTAGATGAAAAGCAATCTAGTAAAAAAATGCAGATGTTGCAGAAAACAAAAAAGTAATACAACATGACATAACAGATTAAATGCTCTTCAAGAGCGAAACCGGTCCTGACCATAAAAAATAAAAGTGAAATTAGAACAAATTAGTATTTTTTTTTTTAAATTAATTAAATTTTGTTTTTAAACACAATATTCCATTGTACTTCATTGCATTATATTTAAAAGGTCATGACCGGCTTCGCTAATTTCATCCTGACCTATTAAATAAAGTGGAATGAGGTACAAAGGAGTATTGTGTTTTTATTAATATAATGCCTTTCCACCAAGTATTGACAGTGAACATCCTAAACGTGAAATATAATGCCTTTTCAAGTATTGATAGTGAACACCTTAAAAGTGATAACAGCTGATGCTTATGTACGATACGTTGAATATGAATAAAAATGACAGCACATACTTAAAAAAAAAGAATGAAATAGGAAAAGGAAGACAAATATTTTTATTTTTACTACCTATAGTCAAAAAAATCCATCGCCATTCGGAAAGCCTTTGCAAAAAGCATCTTAAATGCCCGACGCGAATAGCATCTTATACGAAAGAAAAAGATTACGACGCTTGGGTTAATAATATGAAACAGGAATTATATTGTTGCATCGTTGGTTTAAAAAAGAGTAGACTCTTCGAATCATACATCGTTTTAGGACGCCGACGCTTTATAATTCTCCCACTCGGATCAGTTGTTTGATGTTTCAACATTAGTTTTAAGTTCATCTGTTTTATAAGCAACCGCCGTCTTAATAAGGGTCCGGAACCACTTCAGACTGAGGGACCGCACGAATAAGATTACGTAGACCCTTCTTTATACAGATTTTAGTAATTTTGTTCGGAACGTCTACAAACAACAGCCATAATAGTGCCATAATGAATGAAAGAGTCAAGGCACATGGCAGTGAATAGAGAAATCAATCCGAGGAAAACATGGAGGATGAAAGGTGGACTAATTATTACAGGAGTGGCCAATTTATTTGATTAATTCATTTTAAAAGTGGTTCAGTAGCCGCCACTAGAGAACACAATCCCGGACCATTTTTTATTGATCCCGGGATTTCAGGATTCACAATCTTTCAATCACGGGATCGATCATTCACCATAAAATGATGCCTAGGGTTGCCAGGCGTCCCGATTAACCGGGACTGTCACCGGTTTTGAGTCTCGTGTTCCGGTGTCTAGAACAAACCTCTCGGGACGTCCAAATGTCCCGGTCTACGACTTACGCTGATTAATTGGGGAAATTGACAATCGAAAGTCTTGGAAATGCTAAAAAAAAAAAATGAGTCACGCTGGTATTTTGGGCAAATCGGTAAATTCCTGGGTTTTTGGATTCGAAAGTTTTGGACAAATTCGGCAAATCGGACTAATGTCCCAGTTTGAGTTGCAAGAAATCTGGCAACCCTAATGATGCCACAATTTCTGGAGATCATTACCGAAAAAAGTGTGTAATTAAGAGATTCATTTTTTTTTCAACGCAAAGCAATGAATTAACAGATTCCACAGTTATTCACAAGTCTGAGACATTTTTAAACTCCATCCTTTAAAAAAGTTACGCCTGCCAGTGACTCACGCGTTTTTAAGTTTTTTTTAGCTTTATTTAGGGACTTTTATGTGGTATAGTAAATCATGAAATTCCGGGATTAGTACTAAGACGATCTGGGATTGGAGGCCCTAAACGCCACCAGTTAAAATTTTAAACACTCTTGGATTAAATAATACACATAGAGAGGACATAATCGTTCACGTAAACTCGATAAACAAAGAACAGGATTTGTATAAGTGATTAGAATTTTACACTTTAATCTGATCAAATTGTAATAATATTGAGGTGAACGTTTAGTGAAGAATATTATTAGATCAAACGTCAAAATATATTATTTGAAAATGGAACACTGTCGTTAAATGGGTCTTGTAGAATTATAAACACATTCGAATCAATGTATTGGTTCCAAAACAAAGGCGAATGTAAATGGACTTTTGAATTTGGAATTCAGTTAACAGGGTCATGTTATTCCATTTTTATTGGGAAGTATTTTACCATGTGGTCCAAGTGGTAATACTGTTAAAAAGAATGATCTCGATTATTGGTACAATCGCAATGTGTAAGACTGCATTGATTGTGAAAATACAAGAAAATATTCATTCGCTTTTCCAAGCAATACAAAGCCCGAAGTGATTGTTTGCGAAAACTTTTCTTCGAGTTAAGAAGGGGAAGCGGAAAAACGTATTTGTTGAAATAATAACGCTTGATTTGTTTGTCGGTACGATTGAGTAGTCTTTTGTATTGGCATACTGGAGTTGATTGGGGAAATCACCGACAGCCCTTCAATATGTCAAGATAGTTAAACACAGATTTTAAAGACGTTATTGAAAAGTCGTTGGTTGATTCAAAACAAAAGAGTAATGTTCCTTTTTCGAATATGCATGTCAAAAATATCACATTACAATTATTTGAAGCAGTAGCAAAGCAATTTTATTATCTCAGTATCTAATTGGTATGAAAAACATTAGTCTAATGAATTTAAAGCGAATTTTATTGCAATGTTACCAGCGATACACAGGTCCATGTTAAAAAAGTTAATATTATTAATTACATTTTTCCCGTGTACAATTAGGAGATTCCATTTATAACTAACCAATATAATTTTCCGATTTATAAACTATCAAAACGAATTTGAACAATCATCGGATTAAAACTAACTAACTACGAATGGAGACAATTTAAACAAAAATAAAAAAGCATCCCTTGAAACTTAGCCACTTCTACTGGTATTTAATTATAACGAAGTTCTACAAAGTAAATGCAGATTCATTCGAAGAACTCGTACTGTTGAAAAATGAAATAGGACAATTAATTTTTAGAACAGGTAATAAATAATTAAGTAACTTAAACATACAATTAATTTTTACTGTTGTAGACCAATTTTTTTTGAGAATCGAATAAAAATTGAATAGAAAATTATATAAATATATTATAATGTAAATAGATAGATTGCTTCAACATGTTAGAATAATTTACATTATGAATAATATGTAACGTAGCTATTTATTATAATTTAATTTAAACATGCATTTCACAGATGGTTGGTTTTCTTATCAAAAACAAAAGCTGACTTCCTGAAATTCGCAATTACCTAACTATGTATTAATAAATAACGTAGCGGCAATGAAAACACTGTATGTAGATACAATAAGAAAATCTGTTTAAATTGTGAATGATGATATTTACTTAGTATATATTTGCCAGTACGAGCCGTCTTTGCTCGCCAATTTAAAGCGGGGAGCTAAATTGAGAATTAAGAATGAAGCACATTTCAATTATTTAAATGTAATCAAAATATCTGCAAAAATAACGTTTTCGAGGGCGAAAATTCTCAAATGTCTTTCCACTCAAGTTTAGTTTAGTCAACTTCCAAATTATCATAAGTAAACAGCGGGCGGGTTGGCTTATGCCATATCAGTGGCGTGGAACGAACCGTATGATTTTTCCACATTCCTATAAAACGTTTATTTCTCAAGCACGTCTGACGCGACGAAAAGTGGCAACGCTTATTCGCCGATCGAATGACGTAAAAAAAAAGATAAAGCATTCAAAATGAAAAAAGATTCACGGAATACAATTTTATGTTTAAGTAATTTTCCAAGGGTTATCGGTATAAGATTAAATTTATTTATTTCAGTGTCAAACAAACACTATAGATACCGGGATCATCCGGGTTTTGGTAATAACGGTATTGCATTCCATAGACAAGACTGTAACCATAGTCATAGGTAAAAAGGCTGTCGAAAACATGTATGTAAAGTGTTGCAAGTAATTTATTTATTTCCGGCGTTATCAGTGACTGATTATAAATAACAATTAACACGAAAAAAAAATGGACAGAAAAATCTAGAGTTATTGATGCAGAGCAATTATTTAAAATCAGCTGGATAACTTAAGAGGGTCTACAAATTAAGTAAACTGAATAACTGAATTGATATACAGGATAATTAATAATATAAATTATTTGTTCAGTGATTTATCTGTTTGTACTAAGATGTTTATATTTTTTAGTTTAACTGATGAAAATTACTCAATTTATTTACGAACTAAACTAACAGAGACTTTTTTTGGAATCGGTATAACATATCAACGAGTTTTTTTAAAAAATATTTTGGGTATGGATTATACACGGCATCACTAAGAGGTTTGCCGCCCAATGAGTAATGTATGAGGTGAAGTAAGTCAAGTAGTATTTTAGAAAAT
Organism: Himalopsyche anomala; assembly: GCA_031772345.1. Taxonomy (NCBI): domain Eukaryota; kingdom Metazoa; phylum Arthropoda; class Insecta; order Trichoptera; family Rhyacophilidae; genus Himalopsyche; species Himalopsyche anomala. The sequence continues at coordinate 11,021,840 of CM062825.1, read as the reverse complement.
AAAAAGTTAGATGTGTTGCTATATACTAAACGTCTTTAAGTATCTTAGAAGTGAAGAAACCTCAGTTAATACATATTGTAATAGTGTAAAATAAAAATATGGAATCCACCAAAGCACCAAGTAAAGACGAGATAATACTTAAAAGTCCAACTAGTAAAGTTTTACCACTTTACTAGTTGGCTCACTTCACCACTAATGGGTCCATATAAAACATTATGTTTGAGCAAGCTTTTAAAGTGTCATCATAAAGGCCCCAAAAACATTCATATTGCTAAAATATGAAGCTACAGTATTAAACCATCTTTCTTTGGGAATACTGTAAGCAAGCAAGTATATAGACGGCCCAGGAAGTTTCTTGGCGGCGAATTTGCTCCTTGCGGCCGGGGGGCTTTTCCGTATCGCGTTGTTTAATAATAAGTACGTATGATAATTGCGAATAGTTGGGAGGAAAACAATGTGGAGAATCTCATACAATCGCCACACATATCGCCGTTTCCGTTTTCCGGACGGGATTCTTACCCCGGGCTAGCTTTTGAGAGGTTTTGGCAAGTTTGGACAGAGGCCGATTTCTAAAGTGGCGAGAACAATCTTGTGTACAACATTTTGTATCGGGGGTCCCTTATCTGCGAATTTATATCGATCAAGCAAGCATAAGAGGTACAATTTGAAACAAAATCGGCATGGTAAAGAAATTTATTAATTGAATGATTGCAAAAGAAAATAATAGAGTTTCACGTTCAATCATAGATATTGGATATTGGAAAAGGTTTAATTGAATTATAAATACATATTTTTTTTACCATGTCCGCTCCCAATGTGGAGCATATGGACTCCTAATGGAGTTTATCTCAACATAAGTGTTTCTACGAGAACTGCTTGTTACTCAGTTGCTCAACCTCTCTTTTTCCAAAGAGAGTAGGAATAGAAGGAAAGGGATAGTAAAGGACTAGTGGTTAGCTAATCGCTCTCGATACACCCCTTTCATAGGATAGGATGGGTGGGAGGGGGTAATTCAAGACATCATATTCATCCATACCTTTGAACAGAAATTCATAAATCGATTGAAAAATCAATTTATAAAACTATCCGTACTGGGATTCGAACCCGTGACCTCCGTAGCGTTAGCCAACGACGATAACCACTAGACGACACAGGTGGCTACATATATGCAACAAAATTTCTAAATCAAAAGTTTTTTTCTACAACTTGATCCAACGACGCAGCAATGATTTATGAAGATATTTAAAAAATGTAAACCATTTAACTAAATATAATTATTTCATACGATTATATTTTATTTGATTATGAATAAATGCATGTTTTACAGCTAAGTGTTTTTTTTTAAGAAAAACAACATCTTACAATGTGTTTTGCAACTGTGATCTATCAAAATAAATCTTTATAAAAAATTATGCGTAGAATAATGTTTGTCTTTTATATCACTTTGTATTTTGCAAAATCTTGGACACAAGCCGTAACAAATAATGAAAAATCAATGACGTATGTTTTGATAGTTGGAGAAGACTTTATTTTGCTTGACTGAGATATACCAATTACTTACTTACACTGTCAGTCGATGGTCAGAAAGCATGCACCAACGCAAAAAACTAATAGTCGCCACACAAAATACAGCGAGTAAATTCGTATTCAACGAAAATGGACTAAAGAACTATAACAACTTATTGCGACCAAAAAATCTCTACCAACGAACGTCGAAAAACTATATCAGAATCCGAATGCAAATATGAGACCTTTTTAGAATGGTTTCAAAATTGTTTAAAATCTTACATTCTTCTGTATTTTGTGTCAAGTAAAAGAAGCAGAATTTTCCTCAATAACAATGTGGAGTGATTTGGTGACCAAAAATATTGTATATGATTATCTGCACCAATTTAGGCAAAGCATCCAGAATAGTCATGATGTTCAGCCAATAGGACTACGAAGAAGTGGAGTAAAAAATAGTGAAACCTCAACCTTCGTAGTAAAAATCGTGGATGAATGCTGTTATTTACGTGATAAAATCATATGATTAATTATTATTTGAATGTGTCGCCGATATGATTTGTATAACATTATTATATTTTACAGTTTAGCGACACAATACAGTTTATAGTAATGTTACAATGTAGCAGAAACATACGATAAGAATATTCATGTCACCACCGCCAGTACAGTAACTTAAATTGAATATTTTATTTATAAAAATGAGCAATTCCGCCCATAAAATATATTTTAATAAAATAAGTCTTGAAATAGCAAGCGGTCACCTTTTACGAGTCAAGACTTTAATCTTAATATTATAATTGTAAGTGGCAGAACCGTTGAATAAATACTTATTAAAAAACGACAAGAATAATAATTGATATTACCATTTTAAAGAGTTCATCTGTATCTGTGGCTTATTTCATAAAAAAATAAACATTAGGTGAAATGAAATATAAAAAATTACGCGTGGGCTTAAAGAATTGAAACAAAAATCTGGTTAATAACGGAGCTATTTTATAATTCAGAAAATCCCGCAGAACAAGTAAAACCGCCGAATGAAATATTCAAAAGGGTGAGATAAAATCATTTTATGCTAAATACTGCCGCGATAAAACTGCTTTTTTATCGAAACAATAAATTGCGGTAATTACCGCTATTATGCAGAGTGATTCTATAAAATAATATATGAAACCGTTTTCCGACTGGCAACTTTGATTACAGCCATTACTTACTAAGGTGATAAAATGCATGAATTAATGGGGGGAATATGTTTCCTTCTTGACTTTTGACCTGGTAAAGAAATATTTGATTATAACAAGTAGTCAATGAAAATTTACACTAATTTTACACATTAATGAGATTTAGCGCTAATCAGATTAATAAAAACTCATTATGTTAAATGGATGGATTGAAGATGAATGAAAAACGCGTAATTTAGTCAACTAAAGCGTAAAAGTGATGATCGAATGATCGAATGAAGAAAAGCGAATGATTTCTAATTAAAAATGTTTTAACATGTTTTAATATAAAAGATAATGCGGTGTATACAAGTAGTGTAACGAGGCCAGCTAGGAACCTTTCCGAGCCGTAGCGCGCCTAGGAATTGTTTTTACTACTTCAATTTCTAAGCTCGTAATCATTTGTGATTAAGATATTGTAATTAATGCTTGTTTTTTCCTATACCTCGAACGTTTTTTCAATCTGAAGAAAACTCTGAAAATGGGTTATGTTAAATAGGTTATGCAATTCTCTTTGTAAAATTCTAATACAATAAAAATAAGAATGGTTAAAAATGACATTAAAGAAAATGCGCGATGAGTTGGAGAATCAATAAAACTCGCTGCATCTTGAAAAGTTCGCATGGTATAGATATCATCGAATAAGCTATTTAAGGAACACTGGAAAAGAATTAACAGTACTTAAATACTACAGAACATATCTAAAATATTATAAAAAATATATCTTCTGCAAATTTGTATTTAAGTGAACTTTTAATATATTCAGATAAGATATACAAACGTGTTTCGATGTTAGCCGATGGTATTGCAAAAAAACTGATGGACATTTAATTTAAACTTGGTTGACATTTAAGGAAAGAAGATTGTAGGAAGCGATAATAGGAATTAAATAAACTGAATGTTGTTGCTGTAATTTTGTTCCGTTTATAAACATTCGACACGGATTATTGATATTTTATTAAAACACACACGAATGTACAAATGTTAAATTAAATTAATATTTAATCCCCATAAATCTCCAAACGCTGAGGTTATAATATTGTCGCCACCTCAAAATACTTCGTGTTAATTTAAAGAATTGTGTTTAAATGAACCCTTCTAAAGTCTACCCGTTTAAACTATTTCTTTATTATTAAAATCGATTAAGGCGTGTCTTAACAATATATAGATTTAACATCATAGCATCGTCACAACGATAAATAAAACTTTAAAGCTTTTTATTTCTTAAAATTTATGTTTTTTTACAAAACGACTGATTGACAAGATATATATAGCAATGCTAGAACTGGTATCTTTCATGTCCGTTTTTGCGATGTTGAAATTTGAACGCGACTAAACGCATTTACCATAATAATATTAAAATATATTAAAAAAAATATATATTCAACTTTGTTCCCTACCACTGTATTCCTAATGAAGCATTACAATTTACAACATAAGCTATTTTTCAGCCGCTAAGATTTTCTTTTTCGGAATGAGTAAAGATTTAAGAATAAGGCGAGAAAAAGATAAATTTGAATCGTTCAAATTATGTACATTCACACAGATTTTGTCACTAACGACCCGGGTTTCACCTTTCGACATCTTCAGGCGTTCAAGTGCACAGATGAACTTGAACTGACGCTTAGTAAATGTAAACGCTTAGTAAACGATAAAAAGATAGCTTATCGATTTTGCACATTTTTATGATCAAATAGGTGAGAGGGAATGGAAATATCAAAGGCATTCATGCATTAGAACACAAACCCACGAATAGATTTGAAAATCAACATAAGAAATTGTTCGTGAAAAGTTTTTAAAAACTTCAACAGTAGATAACTTTTATTGAAACTTTAATATTTGTTTTCTCGAAAAGAAAATCGTCGCATTCAAAAAACCCAATATAAGGCTTTTTCGTCGCAATGAACAATGAAAAAGAATGATATGGTTCTACGGAATATCAAAATTAGGACACACATGGAATAAAATGGTTTATCGATTACGATAACTGCACCTGTCAAATAAATATGACAATTATGGTTAAAATTGATAAGTGATTATGCTGTAAATATGCAAATACAGACGTGAACGCGAAGAGTCCATCGGGATAATTTGTCACGTCGGTTAATTACATCTCGCCAAACTAGTTTGCGATGATGGTGAAGCGAGGTGTAAAATTGTGCTCATATCTGACCGATTCACCGTAGGCATTCCTTAAACGCCTACAATAATTTTAAATTGCGGAAATAATAATGAATAATAAATTACCAATACAAGAGATGTTTGCATGGCATTGTTACTTCACCTCGGCAAACTGTCAATAAATTGATGGACCGACAAATAAAGTGTTGGTGGGTTACTGCATTTAATCAATATAACATGAAAATTAAGAATTAAGACAATATCAAAGAAATAATTTGACATCTGTATTAGGGTCTCCAATCCCGGGATGCGATACAATTTTGTGATCCAGTTCTGAAATCGATCGAGGATAAGAAATAAAACAATCTCAAAACGTTTTTTTTTTGATTTTGGGAAATTCGTAAATTCTTGGGACTTTAAAATTGGCCAGTGACAAAAGTTTTTTTCCAAATCTGTGAAAGAGCTAAAAAAGGGTCTCACATTTTTTTTAATTTGAGGAAGTCCGTAAATTTTCAGGATTTCAAAATCTGCCAGCGACTTACAATCTTTCAATCTCGAATACCGAAATTCTCCACGATTTTATGATGAATGATCCAATCCCGGGATAGCAAAAATTATGAATCCCGAAATATCGGGATAATAAAAAGGGTCCGGGATTGAATGGCCTAATCCAGCCATACTCAACGTTTTTTTCCTCCGGGCCGCATTCCGATATTTGCTTCTCTACGTGGGCCGCAACATATTTATGGTATACTCCTTTTTTTAGCTCACCGAGGAATTTGAAATCCTCGATTTGGTATACTTTTTCCCTAGATATCTCCGAAACTCCTTTTTTTTTTTTTAGCTCACCGACGAATTTGAAATCCACGATTTGGTAAGAGCTTACTGGGCCGCACATTAGGGCTTACTGGGCCGCAGGTTGAGTATGGCTGCCCTAATCTGTACTTTTCAGTACTTATTTTTGTACAACGATGACAATAATTTTGGATTAACTTAAGACTTGTTTCCAGCTGTCGTAATGGAATTCCTAAATATATTTTTTAAAATCTTATACTAGTTAAATATACGAATAGATTGAATACAAAAGTATATAATGCTAATTTACATCACTTTCTCCAAAATGAAACGAATTTACATTAATAGGTGGATTTTGTAAAGTATTCATGAGAGAACCAACAGCCTATGTCGAAAAAACATATCATATGTTGAAGTTTTTAAATTCAGAATTTTAATAATAATAAAAAAATATATAATATAATGAGTGCTGCCATCAATAATCAAGATAAAATAACCCCGGTGCTATGTTGATCATAGATCACAAGAATCTCACCTCATCTTCTTCCTCTATCGCCCTCATCAGTTCGTAATAGAGGAGCTCCGCCTCGGACAAATCAGTCTCGGCTTTCTCGGGGATCATCACACTATCTTCCTGCGGCGTCATCACAAACATTTCCATTTCGCACTTCATCATGACTCCTCGCCAAAGGCTTCACTCACACGTAGGATTTTGTTTTCTTTGAAATCGTGAAAACGACACTTAGGCATGGGTGATGTCACCAAATAATATTGTATCACGTGAAACATAACCTAAAAAATCGTACGAGGTAATGTAGTTTTGACTATGCATTAATTACAAGGGTGTCCAACCTTTTTTGTCCTGGGATCGACTTTATAATCTTTAGTTTTCTCGCGATCGACTTCTTACATGATTGTTATAAGAAATTTTATTTACTTAGTAGAGTTTTTGCCCTTCTTCAAATTTATAAATGTTTATTTTAAATGCGAAATACATATCATTTGATAGGTATGTGTTTACAAAATAATTCAATTTTAGTATTTTTGTATATTTCATATTTAAATTATATATTTCTTTAAATCCACGGAAGCTTTCGGGATCGACTGAATTTTTCTTTGGGATCGACCGGTCGATCGCGATGTACCGGTTGGACACCCATGCATTAATACATATGTGAGAAACTAACTGCCGGATTTTATGCAACGAGTACATAGTCGTTCGTAAGTATTGATTGCGTTTGCAATTACGCTAAAGAACTAAACAATAATAAGTTATACATACAGTACTTATTACGTTGATTTTTTCACCTAATTCATAATTAAAAACAAATTTAAAAAGGATTTGGCAAAGATTCGTTACTATCCATTCGAAACAAAAAGTTGACTTATTATAATTTTCTCATAATTAATTGATTTAATGTTTGCAGTGATTACAATACATTATTTGATTTGATTTATTTATCTGCCTATCCGTAAGGCACTAAAAATAATAAGTACACTTGCACACCGTAAGTAGGCGTGGAAAGAGAGTGTGTGTGTAAGAGAGAATAAAGTGAATGATTCCAGATGGCATTATCTTCTGGTATATAAAAGTGGTTGTTTTTTGCAAATGTTTATCAACGGTTCATAAAACATTGGAATATTTATTTTGTCTATCTAATGCTGCGATAGGCAACCCAAATGAGTGCCACTGAAATAAAACTAGTAAATCTATCGTATTGACACAATTTTATTGATAAAAATAATATACGTTAAATATAAGGATCACAGAAAATACAATATTTAAACATTAGTGAATCTCTTGAGGTCACAGGAAACAGGCGCTGTAGAATAATATCGTCGATGGATCCCACGGTAACTTTGTGGAAATGCCTTTTAAATATGAAATTAAATTTGATAACTTTGTTATTCCGCTGATTGTTCCGCAAACTGTGACATTGGAACAGCAAAGTTATCAAATATTTTCTTTAAATATTAAAGTTGTAGATTAGTTTTCGCAGGACTGAATTGTAGTAATATATATAGTGGAATTTTCCCTAAATGAAATAATATCTTTATATTTTCTAAATAGCATTCTTTTACTACATTTTTTATGGAAGTAATTGTAGTATGTACACATGTCTATCAGAGTCGTGTTTACTGATCAATATTTCCTTGGATATAAGGCCTTTTTTGAAAATCGCAGCGCCGAAGAAATATTATAAGTCAAAACACAATAATCTAAAATTTTATACGAAGACTTTCAGATATTTCCTTGCCTGTTTTATATTAATATAATAGTTTGTCGTTCATAAAAGAATGTCTGTATTCTGTCATCTCATCGAATAAAAAAATAATTAATCTTAGTTTATTTTGAACAGTTTTGAGGGTTACATATTCAATTTTAAATGTCTACTAATATGGTTCGACAATTTGATGTGTCAAATATATCAATGCGAATCCGAAGGTATGATTAATGTGTTTGTATTTTGAATGCGGAAGGCGTGACGGGAACATTTTCAAACCTGAAAAACTACAGCGTCGTGTTTTTTTTAAATTTCAATATGGCTTACTATCACTACATGCTTGCGGTTGTCTCATCACGAAGCGCTGAATTTGCTGTGCTGTATTGTTTATAAAACGCTTGCTAAAACAGATGTTTTGCAATTAATAAGCATGCCACATAAATGTAAATAAAAGATTAATGAAACGAAGAATGCATTCCCCGCCATATAATCATAGGCGTGTAAATCTTAGTTCCTATTTATATTATTTATTCTCGAAAGCGTTCTTTCCGTCTCCAAAATATTTATTTTTGACTGATTATTCTTTGATTCTTTATCTAATTACTCAATCACAACATGATCGACGATTATTTAATTGTCTGTTGGTATTTCTTCCATTTTCAAAAAAATCGTTAGTGATAGTTAACACGTATTATTTTATTTTTAGGAACTATACCGTATACAACTTAAATTTTTGACGATGTGTGGATATGAAAATAAGACAAATACATGCGTCAATATTTCAATACGAAATGGTGACGTCGGAATAGTTCTTATATATTATTATATAAACTTTTTATAACATCTTTATTATTAGAAAAATAGTCACCAATTATAATTATAGTCAAATAATCTCTATACATCAAAGTAAAAACTGACCAAAGAAAGGCAGTAAATATTATATGATGATAACAATTTGTTTCAATGAACATGGAACAAGTGTTCATGGGGGGAACAAAATTAAAATAAATATCCAATTAATTCAGATATTTAGTTGATTCGTGAATGGTCATTCTTTCCGCCCCTTCAGCTGACAGAGGTGGCCGACTGTTTAGTGTTATGAATTGAAATGAAAATATCTGTAGAAATACACAATTTTAAAAGCACAGTAGGAATAAAATTGTCATAATTTAACAAAATTGTGAAAAAAAATATGTTATTATTTTCTTACAAAAATGTAACATTTAGCAGAAACAGTGAGGAGTTCTCACTTTTTTCACATCACTAAAAAAGTCGTTCGGATTTAGTCGTGTTTTATTAGCAATATAAAACGGCCAATAAAACTCAAAGACTTTGTTAGCGATGGGAATGTGTAAACTTTTTTCTATTCCCTATTTTTTATAGTCGAAATAATGGCGTCGTTTATCACCCGCTGGCCAACCAGGCCGTTGGATAACGGTTCGAATTGAAATTTTATCTGATATGTAGGCATTAGGACCACCAAAAATTACGATGCACCAAAATACCCTAAATGGTGCCATTTTTAAAGCAGGCGTAAATCCATAAAAAAGTAAATACCAATCATTATTATGACTGCTGTTTAAAGGCGCGGAAGTTATTCGTGGGAAAGAAATTGAATCATATTCGAATAGTGTGAACATAGCTGAATAGTTTGTTGTGACATTATGAATTTAAGAGTGGAAGGAATATCCGATAAACTTGCCATATTGTAAAATGGCATTATGAAAATATTATGTGGTTATAAAACGATTCACTGTCAAAACTTTACAACAAAATTTAAAATATTCAATGAGGTGAATAGTGATTTTATTGCAATACATGATGAATGTTTTACGAAATTGAAGTCACCGGTAATGGGCTTTTCGTAGGTACTAACCTCTTGGGAAATTGATTGCTGATCTCTTACGATAATATAGTATTTATTGTACTATTAAAGTAATCGAAATATATTAATTGTTAGTTGGAGTCATCAAGACAATTTTATTTAAACACTTTTTGAAAGCAAATAAATATAAAATACAACATTTAATAAAGAATTTCCATTGTGATACAATTATGTGTAAGATGGTTATTTCAAATTCGTAAAACAGATTAATATAACACGCACGTGTTCATAAATGCATTATTGGTAGATACGATATTTTTTAAAATAAATGTCAGTGACTTTCCGAGTAATTTCTTTGAAGTCGTATAATGTATGTATTGTCGAATGAAGAATAACACAAAATGACTAACCACGAAAGTAACGCACTACATAGACAACGCACAGCTGATTCTATACAAAGAAGCTGTTAGACAACATCTGGCTACATTGAAAAAAAAAGTTCATTATGTATGCGTGTTTACATTATTCAAGATATTTTGGCCCTTTAAAGAAAACAGCGACATCAATATGGTATCGTTATAAAAGCGATATGATATTGTTTGGCACAGTTGATGTACCAAAAAATATTTGATATCATTGTTATTTATCCGCACAGAAAAATAAATCTAACACCAGGTTAGGATATAATTTGAAATTGTACAAAAAACACAATAACACTGATAACTTGTACTAGCTTACGTACAATTATTTATATAGTGCATATATTAGATGTTGACAGAAGGTTTGGATTGATTTAATTTATGTGGTTAAGTTTTGAACACACTATGTATAATAATAAAAATAATACGGATTGTATGATAATTATTATTATTAACTCATTGATAAACAAACACAAATGACAGTTGAACGTGTAATTACATTATCAAAACGGAAAAGTATTTTTTCCTTCACTTTAATGTCAATATCACTAACTTAACAGAATCACGTGTATCGTGTATCGGAGGTTCGGTTCAAATTCGAAATAATTGACGTTTGTTTAGGCGCGTTTTGTGGCGCGGCGTGGCACCGGCCGCGTGGGGCGAGATGCAAAAACTGACGGCCGCCGAGGCAAGGAGCGCTGTTCGTACGTGCGGAGACAAAAACATGTCGGCGGAGAAAAAATAATGCCGAGCCTGATAAAAACACGAAATTCACACAGCTGGCACAGGCCTGAAACCCACGGACCGCGATCTTATTAACGAAGGGATTTTAATTGAATGTTTCACGAGGTTGCATCCATAAATGCGGGCCAATAGAATGTGATACGCAACAACAAGGGGTCTCTGGTCCAAGCCATAACGACACGAAAACTATCAGCCTTATTTGCATTCTGTATTTTTTTCAATTATAACCAATCCTTTTTGTACGTGATTTTTTTTGCACGATTTTGAATAAATGCGATTTTTTTTGGACGGCACTGTTACTTTTTTTTTTATGCAATCAAGATCTAGGAAAAACAGGATTTCTTTAAATGAGTCCGAGAAAAATTCAATACGTTCGTTCAAAAAATCGCGAACGACTATATTTCGTTAGACAGTGACAGCAGCGAATAACTCCTGATTGAGTCGCGGTATTTTAGCTGGATCGGAGTCGTGAAAAATGAACGGCTCGATTTTTTTTTGAAAAATATATTTTATTATGAGTATTCCAACAAAATAGTCCAAAGTGTTGACATTGCATGCTTGGCTGACTAAAGACGTCTAAAGAAGTTAAAATGAAATTATTTGAAAAAAATCCTTGGAGTCGTCTTTTTTTACACGACTGCATAGCCCTGCCTACAAGTGAATAAAATTATGCATGTATACTTAATATGTATCTGTTTCTCATTGTATTTTTATAATAAATAAATAAGTTAAATTTTATAATTGAAGAAAAAAACACATTTGGTTTTTCCATACATTTTTACGCGATATTTTGATTTATCAAATCGTATGAAAGTGAGGTTATTTTTACGCGCCACTTTCTGGAACCAATGTATCGCGTAAAAAAAAGATTAGGTGTATAGTGCAATACACTGACGAATATTTGTAAAAAGTAGACGGCATACAAAAAAAAAAATGTATTCATATTTTATTCCGATAAGATTCTTATTAGAGGTAATACAAATGCTTGTATGCAGGCATGCCGACTAATTATATCCGTGCGCTTAATAATATTGATATTGAAAAACGTCATATGAAATTATCTAATGCGAGAGTTTATTGACACTTATGTTATTCTTCTTATAAAAATAATACATCGTTGGTAGAGACCACTGATAAACTCATAAAGTAATGAATGAAGCTGTGTTGGTGGCTTATTTTACGGGTGTATGAGAAATAAAAAGCAAGCGGCCAACCTATAATATTAAATTTGATGCAGTGTTGCCAATGCATAGAATGCATTTTTAAATATGATATATTATTTGAACGGGGAATAATTTATACTAATGATTTTGCCTAAGCTTTCAAATAATATATTATGATGGTATAAATCATTTTTGTGTTTTTTAATGTGTCTAAACAATTTCGCATTCGTCAGACTCAATGCAGTGTTATTTTTGGTATCTAAAAAATAATATGAACACAAGCTGATCACACAATCACACAGTAATAAAGTAAAAAAAAATATTGATAAAAAAACACAATTGTTAGAAAAACGGTCGCAGGTGTAGTAATTCGCAGTTAATGAGAAAAATTCAAACACACGCAAACTTTTATGATGGTTTTTAACCTTGGACGGATCCTCGCTCTTCATGAGCTTCTGCATCATTTTCGATGGCACCGATATAACTTTACGTTCAACAGGAACGGACACCTTAAAAAATCAAATAAATATATGAATTATAAAGCACAAACGCAAATAAAAAATAATTCTGTAAAAACAGATAATGTGTAACATATAATGCTAAAAAAATACGAACAATTAAATATTGTCGTAGGTTAGTACATACTACATATCCTTTTGGATGAAATATTGAATAACTTAATAATTGACAAATTAAGAAAAGTTCTGGTGTAAGCCAAATTATCGATAGATGCTGATAACACAAAAGTACAGTAAATAATTATCAGTGTCGTATTATTTTCTGCCAATCCGAAATTTTAATAAACCTAATTGGAGTCCAACCGGAATCTGGGAAGATAAAGAGTAATCCAAGCGTCAGAATAAAGGGTTCAGAAATTTGAATAATTTTACAAGCCTACGCTGAAATATCGTTTTCAGACAATTCTTTTGCTGATGTCATCGGCTGAGAGATAAACGAATACTTGGAATAGGCTTAAATTTAATACTTTTTTTGTGGACGAACGCAAGTCTGCAAAAAAACAACACAGTGGTGGGTAGGTAGTTATTGCACATGCTATATACCCTATATCAGTGATGGCGAACCTTTTTGAAGATTGGGTCAAATTTTTCTCAATATTTTTTCAAATACCAACCCGTGGGTCACTAAGTAGGTGGCGTCACTTGGAAAGTGGGAGCAGAGGAAGCCTTCGTGGGTCAGTGTCTGACTCGCGGGTATAGGTTCGCTATCACTGTCCTTTATTATTTTGTATAATAATTTTGTAAAATAAAAGATTTAACATAACCGACTGGCATTTTCAAAATATATCTTGCAGACTTACAATATTACAACAAAAAAAAACTATAAAATCCAAGAGTAATTTCCTATAATCTTTCTTTTCATAGACGAAATAATCGCGAACATTCAGTCCTCGTTTATACATATTTATGATTTCTGAACACTTGATCGTAGATAAGCGACGAAAAAAGATTTAATATCACAAAAAAAACTCGTATTTATTAAATTTAAATGTATTCAAACTGTCTGGGTCAAATTAAACACTAGTTAAGTTAATGAATAGGAATCTATATTTTATGTCAAATAACATTATTTTTTTAGGATACATAACAAGTCAGCATTCGTATCGCAAAATGTGCGACCTCGTAATGTTCAGTGGAAATGTTAGAATCTTTCCGAAATAATATACACATATGTTAGCTAAAAGCAGGTGACGTTGAGAAAATCATTTGTTTGTCAACACACTCACTGCTTCATCAAAAGTACGCAGAGTGAGAAAGTAGTCGACTCGTAGATTTTTTTTTTTTTTTAAATCCATGTCCACTCCCAATGTGAAGCATATGACCTCTTAATGGAGGTATCTCAACAGAAGTTTTTTTTTCTTTTCTACGAGAACTCTTTGTTACTCAGTCGCTCAATCTCACTTTTTTCAAAGTGAGTAGTAGGGAAAGAAAGATAAGGCTAGAACAGGACTAGTGGTTGGCTAATCGCTATTGCTACACCCAGTTATTAAAGGATCAGAAGGATGGGAGGAGAGAAAATTATGTGAATTTACATCACAAACACCCAGTCTTCGATCACAACTTTGAATTGAATAATTCTCAAATTCACTGTGATCTGACCGGGAATCGAACCCAGACCTGCGTGATCGGTAGAGCAAGCTCTAACCAACTGGGCCACAGCAGGCGACAAGATAATTCAATAGATAAAGTATCAAAAGAATAGTAACTGCAAATCAGGAAGTGTGAAGCGTCCCGAAGTGTTTCCATGTATTGTAGACATTGGAGCTATATGATAGAGCACGCCAATGTTGAACTAATAACATGATTGTATGTATGTATTGAGGAATTAGTAGACGTATGGATGTGATAATATACTGTGTCGGTATTCTCTTCTCAAATTGTTCGATGCATCAGTTTAGCCAACTGAGTGCATAAAAATATATAAAAAAAACGAACTGCACACAACATACGCAGAGGCGCTAAAATCGTCAATGCAACGCTTTGGAATGGGCGGAGAGACTTTATATTTGGAATAAAGATAACTGCCACCAATCGATTGTAACTCTTTTTATCGAGGCAATTATTTCGTGCTTTACCGATAACTTTTAACACTATACTCTTTTATTTAAGCGGTGAGTTGAATGTGGGTTATCAAGGAAAAGTTTTTAAAACTGTAAAATTGTAAGCGGTTTTTAACTGAAGTCGTACAATGATAATTTTTGGCACACTTAATTTTTTTATTAATTTTATCGTGAATAGATAGAATTAC
>CM062825.1:10865178-11006959 GCA_031772345.1 Himalopsyche anomala | reverse complement strand
ACAATCAACAAAGTGTTCCTGAATATCATTGCTAATCACAAACATCATAATTGGTTGAGTGAACGAGCAATTCTTGCAGCAAATAACAAAGATGTGGATCATTTCAACTTCACAATTCAAAATCAAATCGTTGGTCCACTGCATTCCTTTAAATCTATCGACTGTGCCACGTGAATAACATCATTTCAATGTAATTAAAATACTTTTCATTTTGAATTTTGCACATTTATTGAATTTAATTCATTTTAATTATTCATTTAAACTAAATTTAATTCAGCCAACACAACATTTATTGATTCTGAGGCGGTACGAAGTTCGTCGGGCCAGCTAGTATTATAATAAATAATCGTTTACTATTCCTTGTTGGATATTTTTTATAATCATAAAATAGTTTACTTCTATATGAAATACGGCTGTGTGCATAAATTGAGACAATTAATCAGTTTAATCCAGATGCGCCGTACATAGTGTCTAGACCTCGCTATAATCTGGGCAATAAATCGCGCCGGATAATAAAAGATAACGTAACAATTCTATGTAATGCCATGGGCTGCAACACTATTCTGTCCAATTCATGAATGAGTGTTAAGCACATAAGATCAAGAAAAGATCTAAATACTAGAGTACTTAAATGCGATGTATACAACTAATAATTCTATGTTAGAAGGACTTCCGACTTCTGAGTAAAGTATACCCGAATATTCAACATTACATAGCAAAAGCTGTGGAAAAATAAGTGTGAAAGTTATATACACATAACTATTAATATTAAAACTGACACAATCTTGTAAATTGTTGATGTTATGAAATTGAATAAATAACTATAAGTACATTTCACTTGATTATATTAATAAGCACAGTATAATATTTTCAGTAATGGAAGCTTTTCAAGTGTATTGAATTTACCACGAAAGCTCGAATGTATAGTAAAAGCATTTTTCTGTCTATATCGTAAAAATATGACATATAACGGACTTTTATTCGATAAGCCAGGCATTAAAGAATTCGCTGTTTATGAACTTGTTTTGGCATAAAAAACTGATCCGCGATATCTTGACGCTTTACATCTAAAAACCTACCTACTCATGATTTATTAACATTAAAACATCGTGGTTAAATTTTTCTCTAAGGTTAGTACGAGATTTTCCAAGGGTTGATATTTGACAGCAAAAAATGTATTGCTACTTCTTTAGTTATTTTTAAGTATTAAAGGAATACACAGTTTGTTACTAAAGTTATCATTTTTGGTAAGACACTTTGGTGGTAGTCACTCGATGTTTTAAAAATATGCTAGTTTTCATTTTAAGCGTGACAAATAATTCTTTAATTATTTTTTTGCTTGAAATACTTGTTATAAAACATGAAACTGTT
The DNA here is from genome assembly GCA_031772345.1 of Himalopsyche anomala. Classification (NCBI taxonomy): domain Eukaryota; kingdom Metazoa; phylum Arthropoda; class Insecta; order Trichoptera; family Rhyacophilidae; genus Himalopsyche; species Himalopsyche anomala. The sequence goes on along the minus strand of CM062825.1, from coordinate 11,005,588 downwards.
TCACATCTTCGTGTAATAACGAAAAAACATAAATAAACAAAATCAAAATATTGTTTAACATGATAAAACAAATCTAAATTCATCTATGTCGTCGTAGTTGTATGTATAAGTAAAAACATGTTCTGGAACGACGTTACCAATGTGCACGGTGGAACTCCTTTATATGGGCAAGATATTCTAATATGGAAACTTTCAAATGATTTAAATGCCATTCTAATGTTTGTTTTTTTTTAGTTTATGCGTGAGGTAAAATGCTATTGTTCAGTTTATATTGTGTAATACATAACATACACATCGATTGTATATAAAGCCTATATGTTAACATGCAATACTAGAAACGATTTTTAAATTCAGTTCATAGAAACAATGAAACACGATTTTATATAATCATATTATAAATAAAGTAATTGACCTGACATTTTGGTCTTATTATAAGAAAGTTTTCTTCAAAAACATCACATACAAGTAGTGAAATTATTATGTTTGAATATTCCTATTATTCTGGAAAACAAATCGAATGACGAGCAGATATAACATTGAATGAAACATTTTTTGGTATTAGATGTGAAATAGATAAATAAAATACTTTTGCTGTCGATCTGTCACCCAATTGTCAACACATACATGTATCGAAAATTTGAAACGAAAGTATTTGTTAGATAAAAAAGTTGTGTTGTTCTGTGGAAAAAAATATATGTAGTATATTATTGATCGATGTCGGTTTCATAGCTTAAAATAAAAGTACATAAGGCATTTTATGTTCGTGTCATATATGGTCAAAACTGTCAAAATTAGAACAGAATTAGGTATATATGAAAATAAGGTGGACATATTTTAATTATATTTAGTAAACAGTTTAATTCGTTATTTTTGACTAGCTCCACGATATTATCTAACGTTCAAAACCTCATACTGGTCACGAGTTGATTTCATTTTTTTTTTATTAAAATACTGCATCAAGTATATCACAATATATTAGAAGTGATGAATTATGTATTAGTATCCAGAATACCAGCAGTGCTCGATAAAATCAAACCATCGAAAAATCCGTAACATCCAACAATTCGGAAATGATACCGGTAATATGAGTTCTCTATGCTGACACATTTTATAGGAAAAAGTCTGTGCACCCCCAGAACGTCACTAACAAATTATGAAAATGTTAATTATACCGAATGTAATATAAAAGAATATTGTAACGCAATAAAGCCAGTTGAAGTGGAAGAGTCAATGGCAAATATTGTTTATTCTTACTGGACAAAAACATTGAATTTATCGCTAGATACGTCGGTGGATATTACGTGTCTATTTTTGATCTGATCCCTGAGAGGAGAATCAAGTTAGTACCAACGCAAATAAAGAATATCAGCTGTAAGGTTTAGGTTGACCCTTGCCGTAATGTTGAACCCTTTCGCTAGGCTGCTGTATTCATTCGGCCCACTTCTGCTCGCATGAAAAAACATAAGATCTGAGACTCCCCTCATAATGGCCGACTGCATTATAAATTCACGAAGGTATTCCGTACTTTGCCCTATTTCTGTACCGGCTCTGTCTCTGGTCTCTACATACATCGAATGTCTCACCTGCTTTTACCTCGATGTGAAAATTCGCACATGGTTTTATTCCCTTGATTAAAGTAAAAAAATGTATATTATTTTGTGCAATGATTGATCAAAATATTTTTCATGTATAAAATTTGATTAAGATATTGAGAAGTATTGTAGTTAAATCAAACATCATATTAAAATGTAACGTATCAATATTTGTTCAACACTATCTACTAAAATATTTAATCAATACCAAAAAATCGTGAGAACGATAAATACGGTATTAGTAAAAATATTCACTGACCACTTATTTTACAGAATGTCTTCCTCATTGTTTTTATTTATACATAATTAATAAATCAGAGAAGAATATTTGAACTCTTCTGCGATTATCATTAACCAGTCAACCACGTCTTTTACACCAAGTTTGTAATAAATGAATGAATATTTATTTAATATATATTATAAGTAGCTAAATTCACCGGTTTTTAAAAAAAAAAGTATTTAGTATTATCTTGATTTCCTGTTACTAAAATGATTTTTGAAGAAGGTCTGTAATACTATCAAAGAATCCATACCGAGAATTTTGTGTTTACCAAAAAACAATGTGTGGATGTAATACTTATAATTAACAGAGATGTTTAGTGAAATATACAGCTGACGTCTGAAATGGACAAATAATTTTGTGAAACGACTGATTTATTTTTTAAAATTGATAGAATAAAATTTGACGTCCCAAAGGGAACACGGTGGACGTGAAAAAATGAGGTTTGCGTACAAAAGGAGGACTTGTGATGGATGTTCTTTGAGGCGTCAAAATGACATTGGCGATTTATTTTCAATGAGCTGCAGGTAGGACAACCTGACAAAAATGAAACGTCAAACAAACGACAATATTATTTATGTCTATCCTAAATGATTCTAGTTATCAAACATTGCCTTATTTAGAGAATAGTTTTTTTCTAAAACATAATAAATGCTAAGTCAAAATTCTAATACATTAAACAATCGAATCATTCTCAGGGAAAGATTTCAATACGGGTTTGTTTATTGTCTTTTATTTTCCACTAGCATTAATCTGGGTTCATAAAAAAATATGAGATATACTTTATGATAGAATAGTTTTTGTCACATAAGTATTTTAAATAATTTATAAATACATCGATCTCATTCCAAATAAGCATTAAAGTGTGTCGAATTTGAATGATAATAGCGTGTGCGAATTCCGCGTATGCGATTTGTAACAAAGCCAAGTGCCGGAGCATTTTAAAAATGCAAATAGGGTTAGAAAAACAAAATGGCTATCGCGCGATAATTTATCTGAACGAAAATCATAAATCGAACGGCAGGACATTTATCAGCGCGACATTTTAAATTTAAATCAGGAACGTGTTGGTCTGAATTCGAAGTAATGAATGCGTTTGTATATTTTACATTTTGATTCATGACAGTTTTATTATAAAGCTAGTTTAAAAAATAAATTGTTCCACAGTGTGACCACTACAGAAAATTGTTTATGCCATCTTTTGGATGAATTAAATAGCTGATATCTTGGAATAAGTTATTTATGTCAATAAAGTGTATTTGGGATGGAACGACAAGTAACTATTATCCGGCATTTCGGTTAAATGCCAATTTAAAGACGTGAGAGTCGGACAGTTAGAAATATGGTAGGCGCCAGATAATTGAAAAGTTAACTGATAGACAGCAAAACGAGTAAACAACTGAACAAACTGATATGTATGAAATGATTTAACCGTTTTGTAAATAATTTTGATAACATTGCTGTTACAGTCGAGTATGTATTTCAGAAATTCCCAAAAGAGGTTAGTGTCTCTACTAAATCGATTATATATTTTAGAAGATGATTGAAAATATAGATAAGCATTTTCCGGCATTTTTGTATGATCGTACAGCAATATAAATTATCGACTGCTTCTTTTTAGTGAATAAAACAAGAGTACAGCTCTGGGAAATGAAAAAGTGTTTCAGAACCACTATTACAGAAAAGAGTGGAAAGGCAAATTTTTCGGACTAAGCGGATATCCGTTTTTTACAATAATAATTCTGAATCAGATATACTAAGTGGAAGATGATGAAAACATCATAATGTAATGCATTTTGATAAAAAAAAAACAATGAATATAAATGTATTGTCGGGTCCGTAGCGCAGTGGTTAAAGTCGTTGTCTTCCGTAACAGATCTCACGGATTCGAATCTCGGTATGAACGAATTTTTTCAATCGATTAATCGATATCTGTTCGAAGGCATGTATGTTTGTGATGTCTAAAAACTTTCTCCCACCCTGCCAATCTTTAAATAACGGGACGTAGCAAGACTGATTATTTAACTAATAGTTCTACTCGAGTACTATACTTTTATCTCTACACTCTTCGAAAAAACGAAGTTGAGTAAAGTGTAACAAACTCGTTTTTTGTTTTTTTTTGAATTTCTCGAAAACAAACTTCTGCTTATAAATCTCTATTAGGAAGCCATGTGCTCCACATTGGTAGCGGATATGGATAGCAAAAATATAAATATAAATTTGGGGAATTATTATGAACCATACGGTCATAGTAATCAATATTGAATCAAATATAACGAATTCACCATATTCACAACGTTTCAATAGTCTTTAAAATAATGTTATTTATGTAAAAAAAGGTGAAGCAATCAATACAAAATCGCAATTTTGTATTCGTTCGATCGCATTGGTTTGCTGTCGATATTAGTTCACCAAGCGCTAATCAAACTTCATGTCATGACTGGCGTCGGCAAATTGACACTATTATATCTATTGAAATTAGAACCGGTTTGGTCGGTTACTGATAAACAATATACGCGATAAAGTAACGCTACAATATGCAACATATTACACCACAATAACTGAGAAAGGAAATGGGTTTTGACCAATAACCATAAACATTAAACATTTTATCTGTAACACTACAGAAATCAATCGGATAGTTTATCCATTTACAATACAATACGGCAGTGTTTCCCAAACTTTCGACATATGTGTAGCCCTAGTATAATTTTAACACCGAGTACCTGTCGTCAGGAAAAATGCATATATGCAGGGCCGGCCCGCGGATTCTTGCGCCTGTGTATGAGGCGGTCAAATGTCATGCATTTAATTCTAGAGCGATCCACCAATCTGCGCTCCACTGATCAATCTTAGAGCCGGCGTCTGTGTGCGCCCCACATTGTGCACACGCTTAGAGCCAGCCCTGAATATATCAACTTTAATAAAAAATCAAAATATATATGTTGTTTGTTGCACCAGACGTAGCCAAAGCCCGGTGCAGCGCGTACTCCCACCAAACTCTTCCCGTCCCCCAGGGGTACGCGTATCACACTTTTGGGAAACACTGCTGATCAATTACAAGTGAGTGGTTTAGCTATAATAGAAAAAAACATTTTTAAGATAATTGTTATTTCAGTTATTCCCTCCCACCCTTCCGATCCTTCAATAACTGGGCGTAGCGAGAGCGATTAGCTAACCACTAGTCTCGTCCTAGCCTTATCCTTCTATCCCTACTACTCTTCTTGTTGAAAAAGAGAGGTCGAGCGACTGATTAACAAAAAGTTTTCGTAGAAAAACTTTTGTTGAGATACCTCCGTTAGGAAGCCATATGCTCCAAATTGCGAGCGGACATGGATTAAAAAAAAATATAAAGATATTATAAAAAGGAAAAATATGTATTACAGACATGGAATGCGTGAAACATAATAACATTTTAAATCGCAATCGAAAAATTTGAAGAGAATTAAGCAATTTAACTACAGGTAGAATTAATTTGATGAGGAAAAATACCACATTTTTTTTTTGGTTGAAATATAAAAAGGAAATATTTAAGATTTGATCTCGCTAGGATCTGAACCTGGGACTTTCTGGTTGATTCGAGTAAGAATAATATGATCGTGATGTAATAAATATAAGATGATTTACAACAAGCGTTATATGATGAAGTGTATGTTAAGTTTTCAGAGCATCGAGACATATTTTCAAATAAGAGCAGATCACAAGTTTTGTGATGCCAGATGCATTTAAAGTTAAGTACTAACTTCTAACACTGGCATACGGGACTATTGTGGTTATCTTACGCTTCACATAGCCATAAAATTTATAATGTCATAATACTCATAAATAAAACATAAAATTCACATAAAAAAGCAAGATTCTTCTAAATAAAGCCAGGTCAACGTATGCGAGAAGTGAAATAACTACATTTGTAATAAGTCCACGATGAATGTATTGGATTAAAAAAAATATATCATAAAATTATTAGATTGCATTTTTAAATTGTTTTCAAACACAGGTTGACGAAGAAGTCACATTTTTAAGTAATAAAGAAGCATTTTTTTGTATTTGACAGTGACTTTTTCTATAGTTATAATATATTCAATTATTTGAATGCCCTGAAAAAAAAGGTCTCGCGTCTTTTTATATTAGAAAATCCGCAAATTGGGTTTATGAAATTAGCAAATGACAAAATATGAGACTAAAAACGGGGCCACGGGCCCAAAAAGGTTGAGAAACTATGGCTTAGAGTAAAAATATTTTCAACTTATAAGTTTGGTTCGAGATAAGAAAACATTTAGATGGAGTTTGCGTTCAATTAGGTCGTAGGTGATAATACGTCAAGAATTTTTTTAAATTCCATATCTTGTGTTAATCAGTATATTTATTAGAAATATTATGAATCGTATGCGAAAGCGCACAGGCGCCGCACTAAGATTTTAGCACTATCCACTAATTTAGTTCTAGTTTTGAGGAGCCTCGTACACAGGTGCAGAAGCCCTCAAACCGGTCCTGAATATGACTAATCATTTAAATTGATTCATAAACAGTTTATTTTAATCCACCATATGAATTAACAAAACAAAGATCTTTCTCATACAATGCACGAATGCCTTTTTTGATTACCTTTATGGTTAAAAGGTTAACGGAAAGCCAAACAAATACCGCCTTTTTTCGCCAATGTTGGTAGATCTTCAGTTAACCTGTGGCATAATTCAATATATTACTTTTAAACGTTTCATGAGTCAATGAAAATTTCAGCAGATGTTTTCCTCTTTTATATTAATTCAAAAACGAGTTATTTTTCAGAATTGCCTGTTTCATAAAATAACAATGTTTGCTAGGCGGACATTTATTTCCCACAGTAATTCATGATTAATGACTTTATCTTGACTACAGCAACAAAATTTTTATCGGTGTTCTTTATAGGGAAAAAATGAAATAAAAAGAAGCATAATCGCGTACTAAAAACAACACCATCAAACATTAGAAAGGATAAAATATTTTGGAGCATAAAATGCGAATGATTGATGATTTTTAGATCCTCTCTCCGTTAAGACCATTCAAAATAAATTAAGACTGTGAAAAATGAACAGTTGCGAATTTTTTAAAGAAACATAGTAAGTCCAGGTGAACATTACACCTTAACTGTGATCAGAAAATTAAATAAGGAATTTTATAAAATTGAAGTTTGAGTGGGTGAGTCTGTTAGATGCTTCAAATATCTATATATACTGCAAAATAATTCACGTGTGTATTATATTGAGGAATAAAAAACAAATTAAATTTTTCATTACAATTTTTTTTAAATATTTATTTCATTGGTAAGTAACTAAATAATTATTACATTTTTGTGTTTCACTGATTTACGGCCGACTCCCATAACGCAATACGTTCACGAAAGAAAACAAATTTACTCTTCATATTCTTGGCCAGATGTAGAGTTGAAAGAAACTAATCTTTTAGCCGTTAATTATTTGTGATAATAAGGAAAGTCGATCCCGGTACGGACAGTTTTGTAAATTGATTTCTCAATCGATTTATGAATATCTGTTCGAAGGCATGGATGTATGTGATGTCTTGAATTTCCCCCTTCCACCAATCCTATCCTATGAACGGGGCGTATCGAGAGTTATTAGCTAACCACTAGTCCTGTCCTAGCCCTATCCTTCTATTCCTACTCTCTTTAGTAAAAGAGAGGTTGAGCAACTGAATAACAAGCAGTTCTCGTAGAAACACATCTGTTGAGATAAACTCCATTAAGAGTCCATATGCTCCACATTGGGAGCGGACATGGTTAAAAAAAAATAAAAAAATAAGGAAAGTTTATAACCGTAGGTAATTTTTATTTTTCTCAGACATGGGGTGGCGGAGAGCGTGTTTCAAGATGTTTTTCTAGCCCAATCCTTCTGTACTTTTCGAAAATAAAAGGTTGACCGGAAGAATAGTAATCATTTTTTCTTAAAGACAGTTTCTGCTAAATTGTTTCATTTGAATTCTATGTGCTCTACACTAGAAGCGAACATTATCAGAAAATATTGTAATCGTTTGTGTACAAATAGCTTAAAGAAAAACAATGCAAACAACTTAAAAAGACAAAATTACTTCCATTAAAATGTATATCCAAAACTGAAGAAATTGATAAATACCGCTATATTCGGTAATTTTATAAAATATCGACCTAGTGTCAGTTGATGTTTATTGCTGTATCAGCTAAAGTCGAATTATTAACTAAGATCATTTTATTCGATTGGTTATTCGTTGGCATTTATGAATGTAACGTTAGACACCAAAAAATCGCTTAAATACTGGTAGATAATGATAATGTTTTTCATGAACCTCAACCCGAAAGCCAGAAGCGCCATTTACAATATAAATACCCGAAAAAGCGTTCGGTATACTTTTTGTCTGATGGTATAATATTTTAATTCAATCAGAAGGGATACACGAACATAGCATAGGGTATGCGGTGTTTATTTTCCACGGCAGCACTGGTTGTGAGAGAAGGTGGCTTATAGAAATATGAAAAAATGAATACGAGATGTCCAGCTCACGAGCAGTGCAATATCAACGCACGCCACGCCGTGCATATTTTTATCAGACGGGAAGATTTACACGCAGCTGCACTTCTGCTCCATGTTTCTGGCACTGTTTATTTATTGCATTTTCATGCTGCACCCACCGCTTTGACCAAAGGCGTGCCCTGAAAATTTCCTAATGATACCAGCTTCAATGGTGAGTCGTCCTAAATGTAACAATGTATGGATTATTTTCGACAGTTAAACGAATTTAAATAATTGCAATACTGTTTAAATTTAAGAATAATTACAAACGGCTTGTGTTGATAGTTTAACATTTTAAGAAAAAAATAATAAACAAATAATTTAAGTAGTAAATTTGAATCTTTGAAATTATGTACATTCACACAAGTTTTGTCATTAACTACCCGGGTTTCGCCTTTTGGCATCATCGGGCGTTCAAGTGCTCGGGTGAATTTGAACGCTTGAAGGAGACGCACATAATTTGATGCACATAATATGAACGATTTAAATTTAAAATTGAAATTCCACCAAACGCCTTCAGTTGAAATCTTAAAATAATTTAAGTAAGTTAAATGTATTTAATGACATTTTTGAGATAAATTAGTGACCTTCAACTAGACACAGTAATTATAATTTTGATAATTCGGTAAAATTAATTAATGATTCTTTAAATTAATTATCGATTCTTGAATGATTTTTAACAGATACGAAAGTAATTTCAAACTGAATTTATGAAACAATTTATTATTCTTAATATAAAAGTTTAAAGATTGTAAATTCAATTCCTGATAAGAATTTAACACATATAATTGTTTTCCCATTCAAGCCTTCAGCTGGTCAAATCTTTAAAATTGAAGCACGCTTCGTATTGTCTACATAGTTTCGGTTGGTGAAAATTATACGTGTTGAAAAAATCTAAACATGTACATCACTAAATACATTTTCCTATTGACCATCCAAGCGAAATTCGTGGTAACCATGAGAAGCAAAGACCACCACTGGATACCCCGCCACGTAGCACGCATACTTGATAAATATTTTTTTCAGTAAATCAAAGAATATGAACGTAATTTATTGGCGTTAAATTAATTAATGCGTTGACAGGTTCCTGTTTCTCTTGTGGTGGCGCCACTGTTGCAAGTGCCAAGTACTCCAATGCGAATAGAAAGCGTAATGGATTTGCATCTGCCGCATGTTTATGTTACTTTTTATTTCTTTCTTCCTTTGTAGCAGCGACATTGGCACTGAATGCGCAAGTGTTGTTATGCAAATTATTATTGTGATTCATCTAGGAAGTGTTTTACTGCGATAAACTCGTCCATTGTGATCTGGTTTATAAGATATAGTTGACCCTATTCATATGATTAGAGGCATGGTCTCCATATTGGTACATGTATTAATCGTGGATGTCGAAATACCATCTGCCATTTTTTAGCCTGCTCTAGAAAATTCTACAATGTGACTAGTGTTGTCTAAGATGTACCCACCATCCAGTGCTTCGGTTTCAGACACTTCATATCAACGGTAAAAGTATCGAATATTCGCCAAGAACTTTCTCGATGTTTTTTCGAAAATAAATTGTATGCATTTTAATGTCCACAGACAAAAAAAAGAATGTTCCATGAATAGTGGAGAATTTATTATCAGTTCAAAAAAACTCGCTCTCCATATAATGGCAAGACATTTTAAATGTTTCGTAATATAGTTTTGGGTAACATCGATTTGATATAACCAGACACATGCGATCAGCATAATTTGCAAAATTGCTCCACAAATAAAAAGGATTGCTGTAGAGACAGCCAATTTAATAAATTCTGCTTTTTAAAACTTAAAAAAAAAGTTTTGGATTTTTTTTAATCAATCTCTTAGACAAAAAATTGTTAACGTTGTGTATTGATAAAAAAATGTTATTTAATAGAATAGTTTGTAAAAAGAAGTACTTAAGATGGGTGTCACTTTTAATTTAAAAAAAAAATCAATAAATAAATTATCTGATCTACCCATCGAAATAATTGGTGAAGTAATGCATGGGTGCCTAACCGGTAACTCGCGATCGACCGGTCGATCCCAAAGCAAAATTTGGTCGATCCCGAAAGCTTCCGTGAATTTCGAAAAAAAATATATAATTTAAAAATAAAATGTACAAAAATACTGAAATTGAATTATTATGTAAACACATACCTATCTAATGATATGTATCTCACATTTAAAATAAACATTTCTAAGTTTGAAGAAGGGAAAAAACCCTAAATAAATTTTCTTTGAAGAATCATGTTAGAAGTCGATCGCGAGAAAACTTAAGATTGAAAAATAGATCCCAGAGAAAAAAAGGTTGGACACCTTTTAAGTAATGCATGCATTACCTACTTAATGTTAGAACATTAATGCATTTATATATTGTACATGTAGCAAAAACTCCCTAACCTTTTTTACATACGCAAAAAAATATTTCGGAACTGTTTTTATCAAGCTAAAAAGATGACATAAATATAAATTAATCCACCTATTGGCTAACCACAGGTGTAGTATTGTACTGTACATAATATGGATTAAATAAGAGCGCCGATTAAGTTACAAGACACATTATTTATGAAGAGTTCTGTAGACATTCGGATTAAATTATGTCCTTAAAAATACAAACCCTTGATGGAATTGTAACATATTATCGATGTCGGACTGACATGTAAAATATAAATATCGTGTTACTCCAAATATGACTCCAAATATTTTTTACCGAAAGTATTATATCATTTGTTGTATTATATCAAAAGTATTATAACAAAACTGCAGAACTAAATACGTTGCTATTTTTACCCTATCATTTGTTATTATAATATTATCGTATCCATGTAATAATTATTCTCAAGTTACCCACCTGTATTAAAAAGCTTATTAGTGAAACAGTATGTATTAGTGATTATATCTGTAGCCCACACGGTGGGCCCATGATGAGCTTTATCCCGCTAGTAGTATTGCTTTATCCCACTGTCATTTTTTGGATATCATATGAATGGAGCTTTAAATCATAGGGCGCGTAAGCGTCGAAATTATTCGCGCTGATGTTCTGGTTATTTGCATTTCATCGTTACCAACGGAAGGACGTGATGGTTTCAGAAGTGAGCAATACACAGTGAAGCAAGTTCACATCAACACCATATGGGTATTCATATGCAAAGTTATCATATATTTCTCCTCATCTACTATACATAAACATGCGCATCCATGCATAAATATCATATACAATGCATACAGAAGTAAACTAAAGAGAGTCACTTCAATCATGTTAAGGATCCTGTTCAATAGTTGTATTAATCAACAAAAAAAAAAATGGAGAGAGATCGAGCAGAATTACTTCTCTGCCTAAAATAATTCTAAGGTAGATATTGTCTTACCATAATTATAAAAGTAAGAGATCGTTGGGTTACGATGTTTTCCTACCTCGCTGTGAAACTTTTTAGAGATTTCAGAAAAAAAACTCGCGTGTGGTGTAATGTGTATTTTCAAGTCTTTATGAAGCGGCGAGTTGGGCAAGTACCACGGTGCGTTACATATATGTCGCAGTGATTTCATAGCAACGTCCCGTAGCTGTCTCGGGTAAATTCTATGAATGATCATACATTAGGTTAGAAAAAGAAAGGCGGGATTCAGTTTTCCTACAAAATCCATAGCATAGCCAAGTCGTGGTTCACGAGGATGATTAGTTTGCATTAAATTATTAGGTAGGTTATGTATAAAACATGTGTTTTCAGTATTTATCTTCATATTTAAATAATTCAACGAAGCGTGTGCGAATGTGTTCAAATGACGTTTAATGAATTGTGTCTTAAAAATTATCATGATGTTTTACGCAAAGTGGAATAAGATATATTTTATGAACAGTTCCCGCCATTCTACTGCATCGCAGATAATATCTTAATGTATAATTTTATATGACACGGTATTAAATTGACGTAGCTACGGTGCCACGTTCGTAAGAGTGGATAAGGGTTAAGAAAATGCGCGGGAAAGTTCGCAAAATGGCCGCGGGCCACAGTTGCTTATCTGAGCCGTCATTCGTTCGGATCCGGCCGGAAGTTGTTAGTCATACAATAACAAAGCGAGATTTTGCAGAGGCGACTGCATCCACATTCACTCTGGTCGCATGCTATGAAGCACAGTGGCGCAACCGAGAAGTAACGAATTACGACATAAGATTTCAAAAAAGTTTCATGCGTTTAATGATCAATGGAGTCGAAAGTTATTTATAACTATAACTTATGTAGAAACACGCGTAAAAGATAAAATTAAATCGTGCACGTTACCGTATACCATGAAAAAATATAAAAAATATAAAAAAGAAATATAATTGAAAGGAAGAATAATGCTGTAATAATCATTAATAAAGGAATGAAGAAAACCAACGGACCGTAATTTGGAAAAAGCTATTTGCTTTATTAATTGATATATAGACCACGTAATTGTTTAAAAACTCTATATGTACATAATAATGGCCTGGCAATTTTCTGTTATAAATCTCGAAGCACATCAATTGCTAATTAATCAACTCCTGCCAATCATTTGAAAGTCTTTTATAACAGAAATTATTAGTCGACACCCAAGTTGCTAAAATAGGTTGAGATGATAATATTCCATTTGGGAAAACGGTATTCGGTAATATTAATTTCATAAAAAAATAAGCTCGGACTTGATACGAAAAGGGAAAAAAATTCACGCTAATAATTTACTCGCAAGTTCATGATATAAAATTAATCTCCTGGATGATAATATTACTGTGATACCCCACTGACACACTGCCACGCCACTCTGCGGTCTTGCATGGAATTAAAATTAATCCCGGAGCAATTTTATTTTTTACTTCGCTATTTAAGCCGAGGATTAAACTGTTGCGGTTTTAGCGGGGCGAACGGAATTGCGCAATGCTTCTTTGTTACTCGTACATTGCGAATTGCGATACACGTGTACATTTTAATTACTTAATCGGTACCGAGGGTGGAATTACTACTATGTGTCATTTTCATTTCGTCCATTTTAGTTTCAATGTATTCTCTATAGAGCTCCTGAAACGCGAGATTTTATGAACATCACTGGGGATTCGAAATTCAAACATATTTTTTGCACGTTATTTTTATTTTTGTGTATTGTTTCATCATTCCATTTAAAATAGATGTCGTTAATTTCCTTTCATAGTTTTCCAGACAGGATTAGATCAAAAACTATCTATGGACGGTTTAAGTGATTTCTTTACTACTTCATGATACATAGTTTACACACATTTCAAACATATTGATTCCTTTGAATTTCCATCAACACTTTATAAGAATTCGACATTTGTCAACGGTGTGTGAGGCTCTGTAGCCATTATATGGATTCATTTTTATATAACCAATAAGTATGATTTGTATAAGTTTTCATATTGTTATATGGACATTAATAGTTCATATAGTATAAGTCGAAATAGCAATCAACCATATATAAGTATGACAATATTTGTAGAACTCGAATATTCTGATATTTTTCACCTTATTACAATTGAGTTTTACTAAGTAAATGCCAATTGAATAAGAAAAGCTGATATTATTTTAAAAATTGAACATGTAACATTGCTTTCATCTTTTGTAGTAGTTATATGGGCGAATGTGGTCCTCTTAAATATTAACACAATGGTGCAATTCTTCTACCTATAATTCAAAAAAATGATATTGTAGCTTTATTGTGCTATTTTTGGAAACGCAAATTCATAACACATACCTTAAAAATGGGGTGTTTTGAGTTGTGAGTGTAGGTGCAAAAAAACAAGCTCACTCATACAACATGTATTTATTTGTAAAAGTAAAAAAGTAACAAGAATGAAGTCAATTTCGTTAGCAGTTATTATTGGTAGAAACCTATAAACAGCTTAACGTTTTTTAGCTGTACAGCTTTCTTATTTCTACAGCTACCCAACGATGATAACAAGACGACTAAACGTTTTTGAGCTAAACGGCCACGCTAGATTTCAGTTTCCTTTTTTATATTCGAAAATACCGATTATCCCAAAACAATGTTTTTTGAAGTAACGTTTTCTGCCAGTACACCGACAATAAACTGTATTAAAAAAACTTACCAATTAAATATATATATTTTTTACTTACAGTAGTTTAAAACCACCCATAACAGAAAACAGATGGGAAATTCGCATCACTTACCTGAAACAAAAGAAAAGCGCACAATTAGTTAAATGACGATTATTGTACTTAATTGTAATTAAACTTGTAAAAAAGATACTTGATATCGAACGTGGTCTAGCACTTCATTATTAAGGTATTATACAAATACCAATTTCGCTAAGAATACCAATATTTATTATCAATGGGGAAAATCCTGATCAAAATGTTTATTACTGACCTATATATATAACGGCTTATATGTCAACTTAAAATCGACAGTTTTATTGAAAACGTAAAATGTATGAAAAACTGTCATAGAATAATAAAAATACTCATTTTTTATACCCAACTATACAACCGTGGTCCACACACTTTAAAAGCAATTAAATACATATTGATATCACAAAGATGAAACGTGCGTGAAAGTTGATTTTCTTCCAGTAGTGAATTAGGCTTGTGTAAATTGATCATGAAGTATATTTTTCATATTTAAATGACAAATAAGAATGTTACTTAAAAAATATATTGCAATTTGTTTATTTTAATAAAAACTATCGATTTTCGTTCAAAAATATTAACAATAGTTGAGTTCTGGCAATTAAATTCAAATAATGAAATAATGCTGAAACATTGCAACAAAAAAGAAGACAGATATTGGATGAGTTTCATTATTTAAAATGAAGTGGGTATATATATAGTTCTCACATTTATCGCCAGGGTGCGATTGGTTAAAATCTAAAAAAAAAACGAAATAAGTGACTATGCAAAATGTTCAGTTAATATTTCATTGGAACTCGAGCCTCGGCGCTTTGGCACAGCTGTATGAAAGAGAAAGATACCGAGTGAATAAAGAAATGAAAGCAGAAACAAAATAAACAAAGAGAAATCCTATTCGAGAGTGTCTTTATTTACATGCCGCGATAAACGTCTTATTTCGGGGTTTTGAATATTGCATTTGGAATGCTTCCAGCTTTCAAACCCTTGCAGTGCATGCAACATGAAGAAAATAATAATATTATAAAAAAGATATTGACCCATAGACAAAAAGCGGTACATGTAATAAGTAATACTAACATAATAAATATCTCAAGAATAATAATCAACACATGACAATAATTTCCAAATTCAAATTATTATTTTTGTTCATAACAAAAATACTTTTCACTTGTTTTTACTTTTTAATGAGTCGATACCATATTCCGGAAACGCATATTACGTTAAAAACCATTACAGATACAGTTTTATTGAAAATATTATTTGTACAACATAAAATCTGATATTCCATTATCTAGATCAGTGTCTGCCAAATTTTTTTCCTTGACGGCACACTGATGAATGGAACTAGTACCGCGGCACATCAAGATGCCGCAGATTATCTCCAAAACTCATTTATTTTTAGCTCACAGCTTTTAGGCACTATTTAAAATTAATATTTTTAACGCTTTTTCCACCGCGGCACACCTGAGACTTCTTGCGGCACACAGTTTGGCAGACACTGATCTAGATTCTAGAAGCATACAGTGAAAATGGTAAGTGCTTATGAAAACACTTTTTTGTAGTGTTTTAATTTCGTTAATTCGATATTTTAGTGAAAGTGCAAATGATAATTGTAACAGGAGAACAGAGCAAATAAAAAGGTACAGTGAAAAGCTTTTATTAAAATTATTATCGTGTTTGGCGCTAAATTAAAAACAAAGTCTATACGTACTATGAACATTATTTTTAATTAGATTCATAACAATAATATTTCACTTGAATTATAGACGTACAGAAAAACGTGTGTATTTATTGAAAGAAGAGAATGAAAAATATACTAGTACCTAGGTATATCGTCTAGCGTTTTTAGCGGTTTTAAATATAATTTATTTGAAAAAATCAACGGTCCAATTGTGGTAACTGATAATACACATTCAATATGAATTCAAAATCGACGATATTTTCTTAACACATGTATTCTTATAGTTTTTTTTTAATCGAATGAACGAGTAAAAAATAATCCATTCAAACTTTCATGTGGTAAGAAAAACACCAAAGAAATAATTATAATAGAAAATGAAGTAGTAAAATTTATTTTGGCCGAGTCATCATTAATAAATTTTGAAGTGTGTATAATATAAAAGTATAAAATGTTTTTTTTAAAACGAGCAAAATAAAGCCAGTACAGTGGAACCCCCAATTACACTACCCCGAATTACGTATTGGCTTGAAATATTCGCCTCAAATCCCCCAATTGCACGGTCGAATTCCATTGTCGTTACTACGAGACAGTCGTCTGTGTCGCGCATACTGTAAAATGTTGGCTAGCGTATGTGTATTCAACACGTGCCAGGCTATACTCGCATAGCTGGGCGTCTGTCTATGTGCGGGATATTTACTACTACAAAAATATTGTACTAAATATTTAGTACAATATTTTTTTAGCAAAATTAGGGAAATCTTAGTTTTGCGTTTTCCGCGGAAAAAAACCAAATCCCTAATTTTGTATGACATTCACTTCCTCGATTACACTACCCCCAATTACACGGTCCCGACTTTAGTGTAAATGGGAGTTTTACTGTACATGATATTCTCAATACGAATACAAGCTCAATTTTATATATTATACAATCACAGAAATCTATAGTTGAATAGAAATTAATTATCTCTTGTTAGTATAATTTTAACTTGTGTCAGTTCAATAAGTAATTATTGTAAATTGTACTAGGTAATTTTATAATCACTTTGTCCAAAAATGCACTAACGTGTGGTAGTTCTGGTATCTACATAGCACAAAACATAGCAAAATCATATTTACATTTAATATTGCTATTAATATACCGCAGTTCTTCGTAAGATTGCATTAAAAAGGCTCCACATTAAAAAGTGTCATGTTAATGCCAATAAGGATTATTTATTAGCCAAATATGATTGCGCAAAAGTAAGCTCGTGCCCAAAGCGTTTTATTACGGCCATAATCATTTGTAGTCGAGGTTCTTGCGAGCATTTTACTTCGAAAAACATACACGCTGGTATTGTATCGTATCAACATACTATCATGTTTCTTTCATTCATAATTGAAAAGTTTTTTTTTTTGTTGAAAATGTTTGCGCCGGGAAAAGTTATTTTAATTTCGTAGATTCAATTTATTGCTCTTCATTTGTGTTTTGTGACATGGGTTTTGCAGCTTTGAGGATAATCCTCATTCTCTGTGTGTCTTAATAGTCTACCGTGAATATTAATTAATCGAGCACATCGGAAGTAAACTTCATTATGGCAAAATGGTAGTTTTTCACGCTATGGGTGTTCAAACATTTTTTCATGACGTTCGTGTAAGAAAATTACTGGCTTTCTTATACTATTTTTATACTTTAGGTGTTTTTCTACAAAAATAGTGGAAAATACGTCGTGAGGTGAAATTGTAGGTCTTCACTAAGTAGATACCTTAATTAGACTGACCATAATTGAAATTGTACAGAATTCAAATATAACTTCATTGATATAAGCGTTAAATTCAATCGATTATTATAAATTACATATTGCATTTCGAACCCCAAAATCGAAATTTGAAGTACTGGTTTTTCCACGAGAAATCATTTTCAATAGTGTTCCAGATGACTGAAGCATCAGCCTAAAAAGCTTCAATGCTGAATGAAACCAGTCTCGACTACATCAAGTTTATTTACAATATTATTTTATTAAAAACTCGAATCGCTTTTCGTATTTTTTTTGTAATTGTTCTAATTTGTTAATAATTCAATGACACGTGTTTCAAGATACGAAATTAATAATGTGGATGACAGGATATGTTGTGTATATCATCTAAGCCAGTATATATAGCTGAGTTAATGTATGTTTAAACATAGTTGTGATGAAGGCCTACGCCAAAATAGCTATTGAAATACTACTAAGACTAAATTCCTTGGTTATTTTTTCACACTGTTGCAATAGAGTTATATCAAGTCAATGTTAATTCAATAAATAATTATTAAAAATGTTTGTGTATAAATGAATACACGCTCAAGTAAAATGTAGACACAATCATTATGGGAAAGCTGGACAAAAGAGAATGAAATAAAAAAAGATAAATATTTGGTTTTTTTCATTTAGGGTTCGAAATCAATATGAAAAAGTCTCCGATTTGGATATTTTGCGAGTAAAACGTTTTATGCCGAGTGTGTTATCTTTCGAGCTATTCATCATATTGCCATGCGCGAACAAACATATTTTTATGAAATATCGCATTTTGTTGTTCTTTTTTTCAGGAAAGACCTAAAGGGGACCGTGATTTATGACATTAGGCAAATAAAACAAAAAAAATAAACCTGCGTAAGAATCCGATAACTTTGGAATAATCGAAAAGGTGCACGATCGACACCCTTTCTAACATATACAAATATAAGTATGAATAAAGGTTTAATAATACGATGTTTAGCTTTTAACGATTTAAGTATTTTAACATGTTAAGCTGATTTAAAAAGTAAGTCAATTGTTTCAAAGTAAAAAATGGTTTTATAAATGTCTATATTTAGGTTGAACCACGCTAAGTCAACACATTAAATTAATGCAGGGCATGGATAATTCAACGTCGTCATTATCACAAATTGATTTATAGATTTTTATTCGGAGGCATGAATGTCTGTGATGTTTAAATTCCTTCCCACCTGCCTGACGCTAAAAAAGATTGATTACAGGTCTTCTTTTAAATGCATGTCCGTTCTCAATGTGGAGCACATGGCCTCTTAATGGAGGTCTGCAGAGCGGTGGTCAACGTCGTTGACTTAATCTGCATGTTTTCAATCGATTTATCGATTTCTGTTCGACGGTATGTTTGTAATGTCTAAAAATTCCTTTCCACCCTTCTAGTCCCCAAAATGACGGGGTGAATAAGCTTACCACTGGCCCTGTTTTAGCTTCATTTTTTTCTATCCATACTCTCTTTTAAAAAAGAGAGAAATACCATTCTAAGGCCGAATAAACATTAATTTATATTGATCGAATTATGAAGTTTTTTAAACTTTATTTTGACTTCGTGAACTCTTAAAACACCATATCGGCAATGCCACTCGCAATAAAGCAGTTATTAAAAAAGAAACATACTATTTTTAAGTGCAACATTAATCTAATGGTGGTTCAAATAGCGTTGCACAAGTCAATACGGAATATTAGTACTAAATCAATACAACGGTACAGAGACGACAAATAATATCCTGCGATATTAAATTTTGGATTTGTGTATGCTGCCACCGCATCGCCGCACGCCCAATATTTGCAGATTTGTGATTTCTAAACTATAAATTGTATCAAATCTGTACAGGAAAATTAATGCTACATTGTTTGTTGCAGATTAAATCTATGGTGGGGGGACTTATCAGTAAAAGTCCATATGCACGACTTTACAGGGGAGCAACAAATGTGAAACAATGGAGGTGTGCGCCTTATAAGTAAAAGGTTGAAATGAGAGCGAATGTAAATCGTACAAACTTGAGTTAATCTAAAAACCAAGAAGATGGTCGTGTTGCTCATAATCTGTATTTGAACTGATGAAAAGGTATACTTACACTTGTGAAAACATCTCAGTGTTTCATCAATTTGTATAGGTCATTTACATATATACTTGTGGTATTAAAATAAAACGTAAAATGTTATCTAATATCTATGCACAACTTGTGAATTAAATTATTAACAAGCTGCTTACATATATGTAAAGTTATATCTGATATAAAGTGGACCTTCGTTGTCATTCTACTAATTAGCTTTGGGAAAAGCTTCAGAAGATATAAAATAACGTCGAATTTTCAAAGATTTATGATAATTAAAACTGAACAATTATTGATCGTATATAGAAAAAAGGTATACAGAATACAGCTAGCTGTATGATCAACAAGTATATGCAACTGTCCAGTTCAATTTGAGTGAGAAAATTGTTTTTTTTGATCTTGTCTGCTGCCAACGGGGAGCATATTTTCTAGAGAAAGGGTTTGTTAAAAGCTTTTTGAAAGAATTGAAAAATAGTGTTAGTAAGGTAACATTTGTTAGTATATTTGTCTTTTTTGGTGATCAGTTATTTAAGTATCTATTCAATAGTGTGTTCAAAGATAACATGATAAATATAATGTCCATAAATTTGGAGATGAATTCAGAAATAAACCAACAAAAAGTATTTTTCGAGATTCGAGACATAGACCGCGAAACTAAGTAAAATTGAAGCAATAACCATAAATACTCGGGAGCTAGTCCATTATGTAATTTTTAATGAAACTTGTTTATTTGTAAATTAAGAAGATATAAAGAATTAATAATGAAAAGCCTAGACATCAAATGTAAAATATTAATAATTAGAGTATAGAAATTAATTAATATCTTCAATAGTTTGTAGAAATAGCAACAGAGTAAAATGAATGAAATATTAATAAATAAAAAAAATAATTTAAATTTATGTAACAGGCGTCACAGGTCTTTGCTTACAATATTATGACAAAAGATGTCTCAATAAATTGTGAATGTTTGAAGTGTATATTCATGCAATTATTTTGAAGTTGCCAATTTATCTCTGCATAAATTGAAAGTGTATCACGCATAAATATGAGAAAGTTTATCGATTCGGCCGAGAAAGATGTACGACGCTATGAAATCTGTGTCAAAAGGATCTTGTGACGAGTAAAGAGAGCTTTCATATCAGATCACGCCAACCCTTCGTGACCTCGATTTAACCCTCAACATCCGCTAAAGCAACTAGACGCTCTTGTCCTTCAAAGGGGGTGGGTGGCATGCATATCCATTTCATGACTAGGACAAACGCTGGGAATAAAGTAGCATAATGGAGTGAGTACGTTACTAGTATTTAAAGCAAGAGGGTATTTTTTTAATGAACGTTCAGTGCCTACGGCCTACGACGAACACTTGAGAGTATAAAGGTAAAACAATCAATACAAAGTATGTATGATATTCTTTAGTACAGTTTTACATTTCAGTGTGTAGTCATTTCTTTCAAATATGAACGTTCAAGCTTTGGAGAATATGGACTCTTTATGTATCTTATTTCAACATACATTGACTGACTCGACAAAATTGATTATTATTTGGTGTTATTTTGGTTGTAAATAAGTAGTAATTATTTTTAAGAAGTCCCAAACACTTTAATATTATGTAATTAAGTGTCATTTATTTATAATTTGTAACGGTATTCATATTTTTTTTCATATCTACCTTTGCCAGTTTGCCTCACCCCGTTTATTAGTTTTACTTATTTTTTTAAATAAAATACCCTGTATCGATTTAAATATTTATCAGTTGACAGTAACGCGATGAGCGAAGCCAGTCCTGATTTATAATAAATAATTAGAAAGTATTTTTTTTTTTTTAATATTACTTTTCCACCAAGATTTGATAGTGAAAACCTTTAAACTGATCAATTTTAGTAGTAATAGAAAATCGGTTACTAAATGTCTCTTTTCTTCGAAGAGATTAACCCGTAACATGCCATCCTAAAAAATAACGTTCCCTGCCACGATGGCATCTCAGTTTCACTGTTTATTGACAGTATTTAAACCTAAGTTAGAAGCTAAAAAATTATTTAAAAAATGTATATATGCTAGAATACATAAAATGATAAATACTTATTGACAATATTAAGAGAAATATTGAATGATTTAATGGCTCAACTATTTACGATTGCATCATGGGCATGGAGGTGTTAAGGATGAACACTCGACAAGTGGTTAGCAAATCACTCTAACAACGCTAGATTTTTGAGATTGTAAGTTCGCGTGGGTATTTTTTTGGAAATCGGCGACATCAATGCCTTCGATCTTCGTACACAGATTAATTTATGAAACAGTCTGAATTGGGGTTCAAGCCTGTAAACATAGACACTAAAGCAAACGACGTTCGACACTCGGATAAAGGCCTGACATATGGAAAATATTGACTCTGGAGCGTTTTAATAAAACTGCTTGGTATTCAATCGCTGGACCACTTCTTTTTAGTGAGGGTAAGAATAAAAAGATGGCCGTAGAATCACCATTAATAAACGATTTCTCTTCGAAAAACTGTACTTAGAATCGGATGGTCTGAATGCAGCGGTGGGCTGCCAATATTTTAACAAGGGGCTCGCTCAATTTCAGAGCTATTCGCGGTTCTCTTTATTTTGATTGGTCTTTACCCCCCCCCCCAGTCCTGATTTATTATCTTCCATTTTTCCGAAACATTGAAAATTGAAAGCGTTACATTGCTTTGCAGATTCAATTTTAAGTTATTTAAAATTTCCATTTTTCCTTTTTTTTTTACTCCGATTTTTATTTTTCATTTTTATCCATAAATGTACATGTGATTTCATGTGCTCGACAATTGTGTTTTTTATGGATTTTACTCGAGTAGTTTTATGGTTCCTTTTCAAAAAATGGGTAGACTGGACTGTAGGACTTAAATATTAAGCTTGTGTTGTTCGCTATAGATTTTTACCTCTACTTAAAAGCTTGATTTTTGGAAATAGTTCGTTTAGCATTATAACCCCACAATTAATAGTTTATGAAGAGAGCGCACAGTACATATGTATATATACTTTTCTAGAAATAACTCCTTTTAGCAACACAAAGTATCGTAAGTGATAGATAGCTGTTGTTTATTTGATGTAATTGTCTTATGTGTATTTAAAAACAATCTTCAAAATAAATTAGGTATGTTATATTCGAAGTCAATACAATCAAGCATATTATCATTTTTTTTATTATTCTATTAAACTTATACTTAAATCGTAAATTTCTACTCTCAGTTGATTTAAAAAGTTTTATTGTTTGTGCTTTTTATCTACGGTGATAATATCTTTTCATAGTTCTGAGAAGAAAGCTGTAATAAATCAAATAGTAAACATTAAAGTTTGTCCTTCACAATAATTACGGTAAAGGAAAAACGTGTGCATGTAAGGAAATATACAAGACATAAACAAAACAAAACAACATCTGGAAACCATAAAATATCAAACATCTTTGCTTGAGCATTGTGAAACAATAGATAAAAAACGGTTAGACCTATTTTATTATGCACCCAAAATAAATGTATTTTACGAGGAATTTTAAAAGGCAACAACATTTTATATTTTATAATGCAGTGAAACCATCAATGAACATTGCAATTCTGTACTCATTTGATTTGAGATTTTCAACAAGGGGCTCGCCGGCCGCAGCCAAATCTAACAAGGGGCTCGCGCGAGCCCCTGCGAGCCCCCTCCAGCCCACCCCTGTCTGAATGGATTAAAGGTAATACACGTGTATTTTAATTATTTGTTCCGGTATACACTGTAACAGAACAGGAAGAACGCCCAATAGTGTGATTGCTCGGTTAAAGTACCGAAAATTATAATTTATTATGTCGGTATTACATTATGTTATGAAAGGTTTGCATTCATAATTATTATCATTTATAACATCGTGCGCGCAAATAAAAACACAAAATTATAATTGACTATTCAAAATTTAAAATATTTACGTAAGTATTGACATGTTAATAGTTAATAAAAAAAAAACCCACCAGAAAACAGTTACTAATACAATATAGGTTATGTGTAGGCTAGCAGTATTTTTTAATACACATTTGAATAAAGCAGTGGTAGGCGACTTTATCTGAACGTTTCACAAACTAGTACTTTTTCTGCATGTTATTCTTGAAACGAAATGAAATTATTGATCTAAGTTGTTTGGGTACAGCTTGTCATAATAAGGCATATATATTTAGCTGCTACCAATAATTTTTATATATTATATTTATATATTATATTTATATAAGTACGCTTAAAATTTAAACAAACGACTTGGAATAACCGTTTATCGTATTTGTAAAGCGTACGACACAAAATAGTAACAATATCATATTACATTATTTATATGAATTGATATATTTCGCAGTAATATGAAGTGCCACGCTGCAAAGATTTATAAGACCTTCATCATAAGGCCGTGTCTTTTAGCATATTTAATACTTCTCGAAAAATAAATCTCTCACGACGTTGAAATTGTCAACGATATGGAAAATTCCGCGCGTGCCATAGACATTAATACAGTCATAGAGAATAAAAAAGAATGGCAGGCGCAGATTCAAATAAAGTTGTCGCGGAACGGCGCCGACAGATTGCGCTGCGAGCTGCGATACTGCTCGACAAATAACTTGCATTAGTGACTCATCTACTAGATGGAAAATTGCGCTGAAAACGGTTTGAAATGTCAAATAATTTCGAGGATTTTAACAAGATTATTTCAATGCAAAACAATGTAGGAATATATTGTACACCGAGAAATAGTTATGCTTCCTCCTAGATAACTCCTATATTGAATTAAACGTCATTTTGATGTATTATGATAAGATTGTTTATTGGTAGCACTGTGACCTTGAGTATTCGTTTTCACAACACTCGTAAAAAAGTAAAGTCAGCTCCAATGTCAACATTGCCATTTGGTTAGTTTTCGATTTTGAGTGTCTTTATGCAATGTTTCAGAGAAATGGAGGAAGCTAGCAAGGTATAACACACGCAATTATAACTCAGATAAAGGCGTGCTTTTTCTCAAAAGAAATATTGTATAATTTAAATAACAGTGCTGTTACTATAATATTACTTGAGGGAAAAAATGACAATGTAATATGTACTCCATGCTGAATAAAGTTTAAGGAAGTAGAATAAGTGTATTCAATTATTCTTCCATGATTCTGATAAAATACAATTAAATACGTTTATAAGTTGACGGTAAATTATATCCACATTGATACACTTTGCTAAATTATGAATATAGCTGAAACAATATTTTCATCGGTTATAAAATATGATATGTACACATATTATTATATATAAACCCAGGATGAAAAAATTACAGCATATACTCTCATCGTAATAAGAAAAACAGCTAACGGCAAAACATATATTTTTGAAACAGGACTGTTATTTCAACGATAGCATTTAAACAATACATTATTATCTCTTCGACTCATTGACATCACAAATACATTGTTAAACAAATCAATCAACACAATTATGTTGTTAAATATACTGTCCAGAACAAGACAGTGGTTGCTTGCTATCTTTTGACTTATGACTTGTATTAAGAACGTAAAATAAATATAAATAGCGTTGTCATACATTCCGTCGATCAAGATAAGTTCGAGAAAAATATGCAGCATTCATTTTATTTAGTTCCCATCGGTGTCAGATTAAGTACATCATTTGAAAATATAACTGACAACATTTCAGCTTTATTAAATGAAAAAATACGTCGAAACCGAACGATGCTCAGAGACGAGACGTTCAATTCGCAAAAAGCTCGAACTCAGTTGAGTGTCACAGAGCTTAAAGCACAACATGCCGAAAGCTTTGAGCGAGAAAGCATTATTAAAACCGGGTTTTTATTTTTTTATAAAAAATACAATCTGGAAAAGTGAAATAAAACGACATTGACAACGGATTTACTCGAGTATTGCATTTATTATACCGATATATTTTTATTTTACTTGGAGCATATTTCTAACAGATACATAATATGAAGTTAAGATGGATTTTTTGTCCTAATTTTTTAAAAATGAAGACATGATATGTTTATCTAAATATTCTGATTTTTAACAAAACTTACCCAGTTAACACAACGTGTATTGATATTGTAAAATAATTCAGTTGGCTATTTTTATACATAAATAATAGACAAATTTATTATATACAAGTATTTGAAACTATATTTTTTCTAATAAGAGAATCACAACGAAGCTATAAGTATAATTGTTTAGTAAGAATCTTTTATTTTTAATTGAACTGTGAAAATCAAAATGAAGGAACACATACAGGAGGCACAAAAAACCTTTTTTTTGGCGATTTTGGTCTAAAGGAAAATTATGATAGAACGTGAACCAAGTTGTATACATTGCGATTATCGAAAAAAGCTGTCTTTTAAAAAATATTGGTTACATTCTATCGCCTTTCCAAACAAAATAAAATAAAATATACAGAAATATTTTTTAACTAAAAAAAATCTGAACATTAATTAATTTGGTGTTGTTTCAAGCGTTAAAATGTATACATATATCCATTGGAATCACTGTGTATTTTAAAAACGAAGTCTTTGATCGATACCATTCAGGAAACGAATATCCAATAAGATAAAACAAAAAAAACTATTTAAAAAAAAAAAAAAATGATATCATCATCGTAGGCTTAAAAGAGTCACATTATATAAATGCATTTATTATGTTTGAACATGAAATCCTTTTTGATTAATTTATTCCTTGGGGGCGGAAGTTATCATGCAAATTAGTATAAATATACATCAATGCAAATTTGCGTGTACATATCCTGCTAGTTGCAAGTACTGTAGTTGAATAAAGCTTGTATTAATAATCGATAAGTACCAAGGGTTGCAATTTATCGTCGGATTTTAATAACCGGTAAACGGTCAACAATTTCTTTGATAACCGGTATAAATAAACATAAATAAATATAACTAAATACTTACAACTAAATACTGGGTTCTAGATTGAAACGATTAATATAATTTTAAATAATAATGTCATATGAAAACGTACATGATATGCCTTTTAAGTTTTTAATGATATATAGGAATGAGTGATTAAATAATAACATAATATATGCCACGTCAAGATTGGTGAATTTAGTGAGAAGTTAATGATATTAATTTCGTATTAGTAAATCCATTGTTTTATTAATGTATGTAACACATAAATTACATGTATGAATTTATTAAAAATTTCATGACACGATACTAAAATCGATTTTTTTGATGAATTTTTCAAAAAACTGTTTATTTAATATTTTAATAATAATTTAATAATAACTTTAGGAATCAAAAAATAATCTCAGAAAAAAATATTATTTCTTTAATCTGTAAGATTGATCCTGAATTTTGTGCATATTTGTACATTACGCAAACGACAACAATCGTTCTGATTTAATACTGTGAGTGTTTGTTTTTGGTGATGATGGTAGATGATATCAGTATGACCAGTAACGATTACAGTGTGTGCTTCAATGTTGCTAGAGTCGAAACACAAAACTCCACATTCCGCATACATACACATAATATACAATAATCTTTTGTTATAATATGCCTGTAACTTCCTTAATTTACGATAAAATATTTTTCGTTAATGCAACACCAAGTAGGTAAGTCAAAGATATTTGAAAGTACCTGTATAATATAATAGAAAGAGCGGATAGACAAGCATTTCACTTTATGCAAATGGTTCGATATTATAAAAGCAGCGAACTGCATTTGAAAAATGAGATGCATAATAGATTCAGTTACCTGGAGAACGCCACGTATCCAATTAAATGCAAACTATGATCGATTGAGACATCTTGCGGTGGAATGAGGACGAATGGTGGATGCTGGAATATTTATTTTCATATCGCTCCGAAGGAAATGCGATAAAAGCTTTATAACGCTACGCCAACCGTAAACCGAGAAAACAGAAGGTATTTTTAGCGTAATTTTATATGAATTTGATATATTATACATTCTTACGTGATATCAACACGGTTACATTGTAATTTTAAGAAAATAACTATTCGATTGTCTATTTTTTGAAATTGACAAGATGTTTTCTGAAATAAAACGTTTTGAGAATAATTCTGCAGGCTGGCATTTAATAATATATAATTAGGGATTCCAATCTGGATATTCGAATATTCGATATCCGGATATATTCAGCACTTTTTCAACTATTCGATATTCGGATATTTTATCGTTTTTAATGTAGGCACTATTTAAATAAATATTTTAGTATAAACATATAAGGTATGTATATACTTAAAACTATCCGGATAGTTTCAATTTTACTATTCGATATTCGAATAGTTGATAATGATGAATAGTTAGAATCCCTATATATAATGTCCTAAAAGTAACCATTTAACACTTTTGAATATTTTATATCTAATATGTACTTGTTTTAAAAAAATCTTTGCCTGTTCTCAACTGTTACTTAACCCCTCTTTTTCGAAGAGAGTAGAAAATCTAACCATTAGTAAAATATTACTCAAGATCACCATCAATAACTTTTAACTTAGTGATAATAAATTGTATTATTATATACATACAATACAGTTATTTATCGAGCGTCAGTTAATTTTTATCCGTGCACTTGACTACTTGAAGATATCGAATGACGAAGCCCGGGTTGTTAGTAACAAGACGTGTGAAAGTGTGCTAAATTTGAACGATTAAAATTCCACCAAGCAAGCATATTCAGTCGTTTTCTTAAACTATCGACGAAAATATTTAGATATAATTTGGGTTGTCGATCTTGCGTGCAATACGAAGGCGTACAACAAGCATAATTTTGATTTATGCTAAAATATTGGATACGGTAAAATAACAATTATATTATATGGAATTTTGTCGCTTACGATTTGTCTGAGAATGTGAAATGTCATTGAGTAAACAGGAAAATGGGCAGACAGCCACGTGTATTTGAGTGCAGTTGGACGTTTGAATATGCCAAAATGACAAATTACGTCAAGCATACTACTATTAAAATGTATAAAAAGCGAGGAATGGTAAAACCGAGTTTAACGAACCTGTCAGCTTAGTAAATTAACTGAAGGCCTCGAGGGAAAAACTCGTCAAATGCTTTAACCGATAACATTGTTTAAACTCTCGATTGGGTTTGATTTTTCTTTGGTAATTTAATTTTAACGTTCTATTATGATACTTAAGGAATCGCAAGATCTATCAGTTTTTAATATTTCAAACTATGTTCAATTAGGTCAATGTAAGAATAACTAGTAATTCACTAGTTCTGTCTTTGCCCTGCCCTTCTGCCGCCTGTGTGGTCGAGTGGTCAACGTCTTTGGCTTCGGTTACGGAGGTCGCGGGTTCGAATCCCAGTACGGACAGTTTTATAAATTGATTTTTCAATCGATTTATGAATTTCTGTTCGAAGGCATGGATGTATGTGATGTCTTGAACTCCCCCCTCCCATCCTATCCTATGAACGGGGCGTATGGAGAGCGACTAGCTAACCACTAGTTCTATCCTAGCCCCCAACCCTTCTATTCCGACTTTCTTTGAAAAAAGAGAGGTTGACATTTTTGTTGACATATACTCCATTAGGAGTCCATATGCTCCACATTGGGAGCGGACATGGTAAAAAAAAGGAAAAATAATATGGTGCGATTGTCGTAAAAAATATCTTCATGTACATACTGATGATACTGTAATGTAAAACGATCACTCAATTAAACACAAATGGTTTCCATTAGTAAGTTAAATAACTAAATACTCATTTCGAATAAGAATGAGATGACAATTTCAATCAGTGATAAAAAATAATTGAAGCTACATTTGTCACTAGACAATTCACTGGAACGCATGACGTATCTATTAATTCATTTAATAAAATTAATCAAGTAAAATAGATGACACTGAATGAAATATGCATCGGACAAGATAATATTATGGTACAATTAAGCTAATGATGCACATTGCAAAACCTTAAGTGGGAAGAGATTGAAAAATTTAATACACGCATTATAACGTAGCCTTGCAATCAGTGGTAATTGGAGCCGAAACAGTTACCAAATTGGGCAGCCATTTTTACAATTGTTTATATTATAATCCTTGGCAACTTCTTGATTTTTAGGCTTGAGATAAAAGGCATAATTATACAGATGTCGACCGCATCAGTTATAAAAATATACCGGATTTGATCAATTTTAAACCAGTTTATTTTTATAATTTAAGATTTCTACTGAAGGTGCTTGGTGGAATTTCAATATTAAATTTGAACGATTCAGTTTATTTTTATTAATCGTAAAGATATTTATTAAACTTACATTAAATAAGATGGTGAAATTTCATAGCAATATAATGAAAAAATATCCAGATGGGATATTATTTTTACAAATAATATTTGTATACACATACATAGTTGCAGTAGCGGATTACCTAATAAGCAAATGAGGCGCGCGCTTGGGGGCTCCAAATCTTAGGGGCCTCAAAAATTACTTATGTTATATAACCCACATACTTTTTGTTCAGATTTTCAATTTAATTTTATTATTTTACATGGAATTTTCTGACGTTTTTATGTTATCCGAAAAGCAGGGCCTGAAAAATTAATTGCGTCTGTAGCCTCCCATGTGCTTAATCCGCCACTGTATAGCTGATAACTATTATGAAACAAAATAAATGTATCTATTTATTTACTTATTTAAATGAAAATATTATAAAATAATAACAAATAAATTATTAATTACATTTGAACGTGTAAAATAAACATGTGTATTACATACAGTAACCGCCATTCACAATTATATTGAAGGATATCCTGTGTAAAATTTTAAGTGATAACTTTAT
Organism: Himalopsyche anomala; assembly: GCA_031772345.1. Classification (NCBI taxonomy): domain Eukaryota; kingdom Metazoa; phylum Arthropoda; class Insecta; order Trichoptera; family Rhyacophilidae; genus Himalopsyche; species Himalopsyche anomala. The sequence goes on along the minus strand of CM062825.1, from coordinate 10,974,724 downwards.
TAATGATGCGTGTTAAAACATTTCTGTTCAACATTGGTTCAGTGCCTTTCATGTATGTAATTTTATTCCTGCCACCTTAAATAATCCCGAGTCCACCGTGAAGCATACATAGATATGCTTAAATTGAATACAGTTTGCAATAACTGGACTCATTTTCCCTGCCGTGTTCATAAGCTTGCACAAAGCGCATCATTAGTTTTCGTTTCTCTCTCTTCACCTCTATCCCCTTGCTCAATTCCTCTATATTTTATCATCAATAAGCAAAGAAGGTTGTAAATCAATACACACCCACGTTTTATGTGGAATCCAATCAAATGATACAGTAGTGAGTAGAGGAATACTAGAAGCCGGAGAACTAACGTTGATTAAACATCTTTTATTAGTTGAAAGATTCATACATAACTTAAGTAAGTTTATCTTTAACGTCAAAGGAAAATATATTTACTAATATCGTAGCACTATATTGATCATTTAAATGTATTTAGGCAATATTACATAATCAAGAGCATTATTTATGTTGCAAATGAAGTTAATTAATAACTCGTTTTTATTTTTTATTGCGTATCAAATGAGAATTTTTTTCTGAATAATATTTTATACAAAATATACATCTACCGGAGATTCACCCATCATACACTAGTGTTGACAATATTTAACACCTTTTCTACCAATCCAAATTATTTATTAAAATCCGGAACGGCTTCAGTCACGAGGAACTTTATCAAGTGATGAAAATATAAATTAATTCAGGGCTATTTATACAAAATTTGGACTAAATTCAAGGTGTAATAATAAAACTTCATTCACATCTAGTTCAAAATCAGACCATTGAAATCCTTAATGACCAAATAAGTATTAATCAATCCCCGTTTCTAAAACTTTTACAAGATGCTTATTAATAATTACTTAAATTAAAACAAATTTGCTTTGACTAATCTCATATTTATTAATATCTATAAATGAAATTTTAAACAATATTTTGAGTAAATAAGTATATTAGAGTGGGCATTCCCATGGGCTTATCCTTTTCGCCAGCAATGGCTTTCAGCTCAATGATACATTTATTTCTTATATAAACACGAAACATTCATTTACTAAGCGTCGGTTCAAGTTCATCCGTGCACTTGAACGCCTGAAGATGCCGAAAGGCGAAACCCGAGTCGTTAGTGACAAAATCTGTGTGAATGTATATAATTTGAACGATTCAAATTTAAATTAGAGTGGATGGGATGATGAATTGTTGTAATTAAGTTTATTCATAGTTCTGAAGAAGGGCCCGAGTCGAAACACCTATCAACGATAAATACAGTAATATTTGTGGAATTAAGACATTTAGATATTTTTTCATTTTATTTCAATGTAGTTTAACCAAGTAAATGCCAATTCAGTCAATACAATTCACATTATAAGCAAAATGTGAATTATGTATTTAGTTTACAATATGTGTATGAGTAATATACAATATTTAATGGGAGCTAAAATGTGCTAAAATTTTCTCTCTGTTTAGTAAACCAAGAGCTCCGATTGTCTATAATTTATACTTCGAATTGAATGTGCCCTCATAAGACGAAGGCAGACTTGCTCCGAGACAATATGCATGCCTCTGAGAGAAGAGGTAACACTAAGACGATATCAGGAATAGATTATGTCTGTAATTAGATACGAGGTCAATACCTGCAGTTATCAGGCAGTGCCAGCAAACAACTATTTATCTATTTATGTATTCCAGTGAACGATCTGTACACTGCTTTAGGTTTGATTGGGAGGAGGGGAATGCGCAAATCATTAATATTTGTTACATTTTTTTTCAAACAAAATTACCAATTATGATAAGTTTAGCTCGTAAATTAATATTGTCATTCGCATCATATTTAGTTGATTGCGGCTTAACAGCTGAAAATGATTTGTTATTAAAAAAAAAGAATCGTCTGGATATCACAATCCGTAGAAATTTACAATTAAAATTACCAAATTAGTACCCCAACTAAAAACTGTCAGCAAGCTCAAGGTTCGTACTAATTTTAATGTTATTTTTTTCTGAGTTTTACGTGTCTCGTAATAAAGAATTTACTTATAATACAAGATTTATAATTTATTTACTTAAAATAGTTAAATGAAAAACTAAGACTATTAGCATGTTTATTTAAAGCAACCATTTAAGTACGAATTTGTTTGGTACATAACATTAAGATTTTGATTGAAGAGGGGGACATAGAAATTTTTGAAGTTTCGAAATGGGACGTGGCATAAATAAGGTTAGAAAACACTAGTTTAATTAAAGGATTCTAGCATATTTTTTTAAATACAAATTCTGTTATTTTAATGCTTTGAACGATATTCCATTATAGGGATTCCAATACCGGGAGAAAATATTAATATTGGTATTTAATATTAAATACCAGTATTGCAAATATCTATTCCTCCTAGATAGATGGATAGAATAGAGATAAGAAAAAGCTTCATATTACAGTGAATCAAATTAATTCTGATGATGACATGTATGACAAGAAAATGTGTAATATTACAAAATATCTTTAAGTGAAAACTCTAGAAAATACCTTACTTAAGAAATATTATGCGCAGTATTAAGAGGGCATCGATAAAAGAGATTCCTAAAATTATTATGATCAAAAAACATGTTGTTATACGCATAACGTTCACATGTATGGGATAAACGGAAGGTTGAAAGCATTTCCGAGACAATAATAATGAAGACAATCTTCAAAGGACGATGAAAATACGTTTTTTCTAAACGTTTGAGAAAAAAGCCACTCAGGAATAAAAATAATTAGCAAGGAATATGTTATATTATATAAAATGTGAAGAAAAAGTAAAAATACATGAATCATTTTAAATGTGATATTTCTATATTACATAAAATGTACAGTGATTTTATTTGAAGTTGATAAGATAAAGAGAGATAAATAATTATAATGAAATAGATTAAAACTTTAAAAAAATAAACTAATAATTTATAAAATCTTTATTTAATAGCATTCAAGTAAGGACACGGCAAAACAACGCATCTATTCCGGTTCAACACCACATAACCAACAATATACGCTAATTACAAAGCTCTTTAATATATTTAAACTTCACAGTCAGTATTCGTAATGGGTTAAGGATTCAAATACCGGTAATACCGAATACAGAGTTCGTAACATTAAACAGTAGCTTAACGATGTAAGAATAAAAGATACATACGTAATTGAAAAGAGAAGTGAACTCTGATGAGCGACATTGAGAATGTTTATTTTTAATAATATTTACTTGCACGTAGGGAATTGCAACACGTGACGAATTTATCAATACCGGTATTATGAAAAAAACGTTTCAGTAAAGTAAAAAGCAATAACAATCGAGTGAATCAATATTGGTATATCGACATTTCAAATAAAATATCGTACTATTGAACGGATCATCAATTCTGGAACTTGTCAATATTGAAAAAACTCTCAACAGATTGTAAATAATTAATTAAATAGCGATGTTTTTTTAAATATTTGATACTTCTTATACATTAAAATCACGATGTGTACTTTTTAATACGGTAAATTTGCATTTTCGAAACATGTATTTCGGTATTGAAGAAACATCATGAATACCGGTATTGCAGTTTCGATAATACCGGTATTGCAATCCCTACTTGCACGGTTCCGATGTAAGGCCCGTAAAAATACAGCCAGACAGCCAAGTAATTATAAATACGCTAATTATGAAGTAATGATAAAATTAATTGAACGTTGAAACAATTCCAATAATTATTTATGACCTTCTTCGCCCTCATCAGAAAAATAGACACCTAAATTAAGAGCTTCGTCAAAAAATAAATGATAAGTGACAGTTAGTAGTAATTGCTCAATGCGAGACTTCTTAACTGTTAACTTCACATAAAAAAACAAGAAAGTTATGTCTCAATCATTTTGAGTTTATGGAATATTTTTATCTGAAAGTTTTCCTAACGAGTTCAGAGCAAAAGGTTCCGTCTGCAATAAGTGAACAGGTGGGTAAAGTTAGTTCGCACTAACGGTTCCAAAGATTTAGTTCGTTTATTTATTCACAATAAAAAAATATATTTTTAGGATTTCTATTCATAGCCCGCATATATAACATAATAAACTAAATATAGTACACACTAGTTTGAGAATAACATGTTGAATAAATTACACTTGGTATTGTTTATATATTATCTTATACATACTTGTATAATTCATGACTAAGTATAATATTAATTTAATTTACTATCGACGTGTAAAATACTAGGGATCGTATTTTCTGGTCAGAATTTAAATAACACTGGTCAGAATATATCGGTCATAATAAATAGTCATAATTTAAATGAAATTTAAAAAAAATCTAACCTAACCTAACCTACTAACCAAAATTGTTATTAAATATTCTGACCGTTTAATATTTTTATTCTGACCAAAAATTGATTTAAATTCTGACCATTTAATTTGTTTCCAAATACTAGTATAGTTTTGTAAATCAATTATTATTTTTTTGAATGAACATTTTAACTGATGGAATATTTGTATTGTATACTATTTATTTTCTTACCTCTCCTTTACAAACTGCTGATTTTTGTCATTTTTGCTAATCGTTTCGCCGTGATGCGCGTGTAAACATGCGCAGAATATATACAAATCACAACAATATCACCACGTGAAAGGGATAAACGCTTAACGAAAAATATTTGAAACGATACGCGGTTTTGACAATTTAATAAAGTTGTATCATTGATTTTCTGGGCTATCCGAAGGGAAGAAATGACGGAAGGTAAAATTAGATCTATGTATATTATTGAGTAATGGAAAGTGGCGGTTCTAGGTACTGGGCTAGGTGGGCTAAGCCCGACCTGCATTTTTCACCCAAAACTTTAGATGGCTGAATAAAAATGAACAGCAATTCGGCCGCTGAACAAAATAAATACATTTATAAGCGTAACTAACCTTTCCCAAATGAATATAATATCTTTGTTTTAATTTTCCTCTGTTAATATAAGACAATGTTACGTCTACCTACAATCATATTCTCGATTGTGTTTTGTATTACAATTTTAAACTGAGCCGGCATAAAAAAAACAATAACCCTATAAATACTTCATAGAGAACAGGCAACGTCACGTCAGTTTGGCAACACCAAAGACTCGGGGCTAAATCCTTCAAGCCCGTAACCACAGACAATATCATGCAATATTTCTTTACACTGGGGCGGAATCAAGCACGATAATTTTTTTTTTTGTATTTGTATGTACGAAAACGTCATCAAACACAAACGATTGTGTTTCAATCTGTCAAGCTTCTGTCGATCGTTGGGGGCTAAACTGATTCAGCCCATTACGCATACTTATGCATTGAAACACAAATACCAATATCGTTGTATTGTATGAAAGTGACAGGTATTGACTCTCACTGACAGTTCTGTATTGCTTTTAGTAGGTACTTGTTATTTCACTTTGAAAGAGACGAATTAAAGGATTCCGTGTTATTATTCTATTATTTCTCTTAGTTACATTAGCATTGATTTTATTATATAATAATTTATGCATTGCAGTAGTATCGTAGTATTTGTTAATTTGCTTGTAGATTAATGTATAAGGTGAAGTGGAAATATGCTTTTCTCTAGCCCACCCAAGATTTTAGGTCAGGAACCGCCACTGGTAATGGAGGAAGAAGTCTGGCTCAAGGTAAGCTAAACATTAACTGAAATAATGAAAGCTTGTCCATAGGTATGAAGTGTTGAAAGATGGTAAATATTCTGCGTTGCGAATGTTACGTGAGATACGAAGCAGCCATACACATGAATGGAGAATATAAATACACCGTAAATAATTGTGTAAAACAAACTTCTTTTTGTCAAATAATTGGCGGACAATGTTAGAGTATAAAGTTTCATAGTTAGTTGTTTGTTGAAGCTTCAATATTGACGCAGACATCGGAAAGCATCAATAAGCCTGGCCTTTTAACCGGGAACAGTGTGTTTGCATATCTTTGCTTATGTATAATATGTTTGAGATTATCGTTCTCGAAGGCTTTGGAGATGCTTAGCAATTATTATTTACAGTTGAACACGGTTCGCCAGTCAAATACAACGGTATTAAATTAATGCGAAATGCGATGTCGATTGTTCTAGCAGATTTTGAGGCATCGATAATAGGTCGAGAGTTGCAACATCATGGATGCATGCGGCTTGACAGGCCCTACCCTGGAATTCGTATTAACATAACGGATGACTGAAGATACAAATGGCTGTATGCACGGCAATAATGTATTAATTTAGATGTTGTTTCAAAGAGAAACGTTTTATGAGAGTAACTAGTGGTCATTTTGTCGCTCCAATTGTATTGAACTAGTGCACTACTAGAATTACACACCATAGTACCTCGATTATACGATTAATTGTGGATGAAGGTAATGAAAAATCGGGATAATCTAAAATGTCATATTTGACAATAAAAGACAAGATCAGTTTATTATATTTCTTTCTATTAAAAAAATAAATTGTTCAATTTTGCTGAAAACTAACTGTGGTAAAAAGAGTGGAATTGCATAACATTTTTTAAAATATAAAACTAAGCGTTCTTTTTGAAACTACGAAGTCGCAAATAATTTGTATTGAGTAACATTATTCTTGCCTCTCGAAACAATTACTGGTAATATTTAAACTAGCGATACTAAACTATTTTTTCATCTGGACCGCATACCGATTTTTTATACATTGAGTAGGCCGCAGCATATTAATAGCAATACGTTAATATGCCATATACTTTACACAATGTAATGGCATAACGTCAATGTAAGTATAAATTAAAACAAATGTATCCAAAATTCTCATACATATGTTAACGCAAATTTTTGTAAATAATAAATATCAGATGTTTAAAAAAGCATTTGGTAACTATGATTCTTGGGTCTCACGTAAAATCTAACTGGGTTGCAGGTTGAGTATCATTGATATAAGCAAACAAAAGCTTCAGAATGCAAAGGACCAATATTCCTCCCTTTCAAATGTCCTCTTCGTCTCATAGATCTGTCTAACTCGAAATTTGTTAATTTCGCTCTCTCGCCGTTTGAGTGATCTACTACTATCTATTGTATTTATTTATGATAAAATTAATATTATTCTAAATTCATATTTAATTTATCCGCTAAAAGTACGTTTGAACAAAATGGCTACTAAAAATACCATTGCGATTATTTGATTCCACTAATTACAATATCATTATGAATGTTTTTAAAGAGATCATAAAGTAAAAAAAGCTTCACCAATTTACGTGCTTTGCAATAGGTATCCGAATTCCACGACCATTAAAAGAGACATAACGAAATTTTAAGCACTCATAAAAATTAAAATGGAAAATAGCATCATTAATTATTTCCAAAGTTATTTGACAGTGTCATAAATAGTCCGTGTTTAACGGCATCTGTTAAATGGGTTTATAATTACTTTTTTTACACAAAAAAATGAAAGATAAGAACGAATTAGACAAAAATACTTGCTTTACCAACAAACAAGGGGATTTTAATATGATACGATTAATCTTCGTATCGCTGTGAAAAATGATTTCGTGGAATTCAGAATTGGAAGTGGTTTGTCATATTTTCTTAAATTAATTTTGAATAATGACATTTAAAGTAACGGCCAAAAGACATTTGCTAACAATGGCGTTTGTAATTAAAACATATTTATTTTACATAATAATCCGATGATTTGACAAGCAGTTATCCTAGCATTTTGAATGACAAACAAACATATATTTTTTATATTTTTCGATCCATGTCCGCTCTCAATGTTGAGCATATGATATTAAAGTATATGAAAAGATTTTTTCTACGAGAACTGCTTGTTATTCAGTTTGCTCCACCTATCTTTTTTTCGAATAGAGTAGAGATATAAAGGGTTTTGATGGGATATAACAATTAATTAGCTAATATCGCTGTCGCTACAGTCCATTATTTTAGGATTGGAAGAGTGGCAAAAAATTAAAGACATCACAAACATCCATGCCTTCAAACAGTAATCGGTAATCGATTGAAGAATCGGATTTGAACCCGTGAAATCCGCTACGGAAGTCAACGGCATTGACCACAGCACTACGGAGCCAAGTACTCGTACGTAACATTTAACAAATGACAGATAAAGAAAATCATACGATGCAATTAAAATTGGGTATTTAAAAAAGTATCTAAAATGAACTGTAGTTCCTTTAATTATGAGAATTGTTTTTAAAATTTATCAATATATATATTTGCCATGGCAAATTGGTATAATAGTGTCTTTTTTTATGTATGCATGTTATAATTTGTAAGTCAAGCGATAGTTGTGGATTTAATTTTAATACTGGACGTATTTAAACGTATTGGACTGGATTTAAAGCTTGGACGACACTTTAACATGTTGCACGTAGCGAGTGCTCTGTTATTAGATCAATAGATTTGATCAACTTTGATTTAGGTTGCCTAATAAGCTATGTTAAATTAGAAAAAAGTTTAAAATGAATGCAAGTCTCGAATTATTGTTTTATTCATAGAACAAAGTTAAAAATGAGGGATGAGGTATGATAATAATGATGATAATTTAAAAGCTGTGCATAGCAATTTGTATGTGATCTCGTCAGATTTGTATACAAATAATATGTTGTACCGTGATAAAAATACAATATAAATCATGTTTTGAAGTATTCTTAGTTCAGTTAATATAAATCAATATAAGTAATCTTAAAACATTGTAATATTGTTGGTTGTTTGCAATATACGAATAATAATAAAAAAATATTCTGATATATATTTCAGGATTGCCATGTCTTCTACGGTTGAATGAAAGTTCACCGTCATAAAAATTTAAGCGAAATAATTGAAATGAAGAGTGCATACTTATCGGGCATGCAAATTAACAGTCGGGATGTATAATTTCGCAGAAATGCTTGTTAAAATGAGAACCGGTTGACCGGATGCGCGTAGGAGTTGCGCCGGCTCTTCTGCGCATCTGTCATAAATGACAGATCATTTGATGTGGGCAGGGTAGGCGCAGCGACAATGATGCCAATCAAGGGCGCTGAAGGATTAGGTTCTTGACACAACCAATTTGATTTCAATAAAAGATTAAAAAATGATTTTGATAACATTCAGAACTCATGAAAGCTGTATGTATTTATTGGGAAATTTGGATTTGTTTTACGAGTAATCATGATTCGTCGCTTATTTCATGTTTCATCGTGTATTTTTTTTAAAGATTTGTACTACACAACGTGTTAATTTCACAGTCAGCATTTCAAATCAATGTTTAAGTTGAATTAATAAAAATATGATAGATTATTTTGGCAGCATTTAAATCTTTACGTGCGATAGCTAAATTATGTTTTTTTTTAACGTTAAGCAATAAATGATTATCTTATAACTTTTACAAGTACAAAAAGCTTAAGAAAAAAGTAAATTTGTGAAAATACTAGGCATGAGAACTTAATTTAATATTTATGCTGCATTAAATGACACTATGTTTTGTTGATAGTTTCGTGATTAATAGCTTGTACAAGAATTCCATTCAACAATGGCGTCTGTACACGGATACAACGATGAATGATAATCAAATTTCAGCAGCGTTTAGAAACATTCAACAAGAAACAAACAGGCCGGCGAGTGTTTCATCCCTCTGCAGTGGAGATAACAAACTGTTTACTAAAGGGATAATTACTCCGATGTGTTGTAATTAATTATTAATAACGATGGCGTCTCCATCCGCCATTGTAGCAAAAAGATTAAACAGGTCTCAAAAGCGAAAACAAAAGCGTTTAATACAAGTTGTTATTAAACTAAGGTGATTTATTTGGATAACGCGAAAAGTTTTCTCGGCCACCCGAAAAAGAGCGTAAGCGAAGCTATCGAGTCTGAAATATTGCTGCGTTAATTAACAAGACCTTAAAAAATTTGCACTGTACTTTGTAAAGATTTAAAAAAATATGAAATTTTAATGCTGGCTTCGTAGGAATTTACTGATAATTACCCAGTACTTAACAAAATACCCCTTCATTTTTCAAGCCGATTTAAAAAAAAAAGTTAAATAATTTAAAACAAGTATCAGGTTTTTTTATATTGTGCCTTATCTGGTTTACATGACGTTGGCGTAGTAGGTTTGAGAGCTTATGTACACAGCGGAATAAAAAAACTTTGAAATAGTCCCAAAAGCTCATATTAAATATTCTAATATTGTCTTAATTCGGTCTTACCCGATGATATTAATTGTGGTGTAATGGATTTATGATAAAGCTCATTTGTTTTAAGATACTTGATTTAAACGAAATGTTAAAAAAGACAAATATGTATTCAAATGGTTAATATGTAATTGAGAATATGGTTGATTAATCGAATGCATGTTATAATTGAAAAAAAATAACATTACAGCTAATTTCAAATGCGCCAAACATTTTAAAGTTAAAAGTTAAATGTCATATGAGAAAAACTCGATGAAACAAATTGACATTACAGCCACCCACGTCGTATTGAATTGAAAAATCTAAATTTGACATTGACCTTACCGGGAATCGAATCCAGACCCACCTGATCAGTAGAGCAATCTCTTACTAACTTGTTACTAGGACTCAGCGGGCGGGGGCGAGTCATAGGGTAACATAAAAAAAAACAAAGTAAGTTACAAGCAATTCATTATAATATTCAAGCAAATTTCAGCAGTCAAAACTGTGGCCAGCTACTCCGTCACTAGTCGCTTTTCAGATTTTTACACAAAAAGGCAATCGGACCCAAATTTACGCCACGGGGCAAGCAACGGAAAAAAAATCTAGAAATGACTGTACGTCCGCGGAATAAGTTTTCCCACCGGATATATCATAACCTAAGGGGGTTATGGATGTACATAGGTGGCACTCAGTGGCGTGCGGTTAAGGCCGCTACATATTTTTGCACTCAAAACGTCGCGGCAAATAATCGCATGGTTATAACCCACGCGGCTGTCATACAGAGAAGTAAACTGTGCGAAGTTTGAGCAACATTAAAGTATAAATTACTTCACAAAACTCTTTTCGAGAATAATTATGTTTATTACGTTAAATACAGGTGAATAAGTAGTCGATGAATGCGATAACCAATACTGCCTAGTTAAAAATCAAAATATAGTACAAAAACTCAAATCTATTCCTAAAATAAAAATGATGTGAATAAATGTATGTAAAAAACGTATATGCAATGCCTCCTTATATTCAATGAAATGGTGGGATATATATAAATGTATATATGCGACAAAAACATTTAAATAGGGTAAAATATCAAGGTATTTCAGTTCTACAGTTTTTAAAAAATTAAAGGTTGATAGCTATTTCGGCTTACGCCATCGTCAGAACTATGCTTTAAACGTACATTTACTTGACTATATATACTGTCTAAGAAGAGATACACAATTAGGGCTTCCAATTAACCGGACTTAAACACTAACCGGTTTTCGGTTTTTTTCAGACAAATAAACCGGGTAACCGGTTTAAACCGAAATATCATGTATTTTGATTAGGTAGGTATGCAAAAAAAATCGTAGAATTTTTTCAATATTTGGCATAACAGCTAATACTCCAATTTCAAACAAAAAACACGACATTTATCTTAATGGGACTCTAGTTACCAACCTGTTTGCTATGGCAAAGTAACAATTACTATTATAACATGTGAACAAATATTTCATGATAAAAAAAATTACGTCAAATAAAAAAAATAGAGCTTGGTTATAAAACTCACCAAAAGAATGATGTTTAAATGCATTCAATTTTTAAAAAATACCAACTGGATAAGACAAGAAATCCAATGTTTAGACAAAAATAGAGTAAAATACCAAAATATTCACTTGTCAAAAAATGTCAAATTATTTGAAAGAGTCATTTCTGTTCACAACATGGACAACTTTGAGACAGAAGTAGATTATTCTACAATATATATATATATGTACATGTTTGTTGTATTTTGTGAATTGTTTCCTATATAACGCAGTAAATTCATTATAAAACATTTTTCTTTTTGTAAAAAAACAATGAAAAATAAGAAAAGAGTATTTTTGATAGAACCCGGTTAACCGAGTGAAATAAACCGGTTTTCAGGTTTTCTCAAAACACGCGATAAACCGGTTAACCAGTTTCGGTTTAAACCGGTTTGGAAGCCATATACACAATGCATCATATTATTCACTCTAACATACTAATTCAAATTCTAATTACAATATTGCACTTATTAACTGTGATTTTAGTGTTACAAAGAAAGATAAGCAGTCTGGGTTTTTAAAAACATTAATTAGAATACTTTAAACTGATATTTATTATTAATTATGCTACATTAATTTATTAATTTATTAATGTAGCATAATTAATAATAAATATCAGTTTAAAGTATTCTAATTAATGTTTTTAAAAACCCAGACTGCTTATCTTTCTTTGTAACACTAAAATCACAGTTAATAAGTGCAATATTGTAATTAGAATTTGAATTAGTATGTTAGAGTGAATAATATGATGCATTGTGTATCTCTTCTTAGACAGTATATATAGCCAAGTAAATGTACGTTTAAAGCATAGTTCTGACGATGGCGTAAGCCGAAATAGCTATCAACCTTTAACATTTTTAAAAACTGTAGAACTGAAATACCTTGATATTTTACCCTATTAAAATGGAGTTCTACCAAGTAAATGCCAAATCAATAAATAAAACATTTAAAATTGGATAGGTGGCATACTGGCATATCAATATAATGAATTTCCTCATAGAAATGTTTTTTTTCTCCGATAGGACTATTTTCCAAAACAAAACTAACACAATTTAAAAAAAACTCTATACTCCGAATTAAGATAAATGTGAATATATCAAATATCTAATATCATACCATTTTGATAAGTATAGCACACTACTCAGGTTATAACAGAGGAATATGAATTCAACCTTGCGTACAACGAATGAACAGCTTATGCCAGCGGTCACCAAACTCGAGAAACGGATCGGATGATTTTTTTAACATTCCGACTAGAAGTTTTATAAAATTAATATTTCGTATACATAAAATACTTAGATATATATTAAATCGAAGATCGGATAAAAATCTTAAAAACGCCGTATTCAGTCCACGGGCCGTAGTTTCATGACCACAGGTCTATGCGATCATTATTTTTTTACAGATATATGGAGTCAAAAATATTAAATCAGCATTGAGGATATTGAAAATATCTAAGAAATGTATTTATTAAAAGAAAATGTAAAATATTCAAGACAATTTTGTGATGTAATTACTAAGCAATACTTAAGATGGTTTATCTTGAGAATAGTCACATTTTTAGATACATAGCTTCTAATCGATGAAAGTAATCTTTTACGTATATTAAATTTCATTTCGTGAGTGTGGTTATTTAAATAACTCTAAAAATGCATTATTTAAACAATGTAAGGCTTGTACGTCAAGATGTTAATGAATGGTTCTGATATGATAGCTGAAGTAAACTTCACTACTGTAAAGAGCTATACTAATACGAAACCTTGGCACCGTGGCGCTACGGTAGATATTTTACAACAGAAATGAGGTGAAAATATTATACGCACAAAATGAAATAATTCACAAAAGCTCCGTCCACCACTAGGTAAATAAATGGGTTACGGGTAATATTTATATTAAAAGAAATAGTGACTTTATTTTATGGTACGTTAAATAATAAATAGAAAAGAATGAAGATGGTGGGGATTTACGTAAACGTTAATATATTTATGAGGAATAGATCTACATTTTCTATTTTGTATATTATTTTCTTAAGCGGAATATCATGAATATCATGTTAAGCAAACAATGATATCCATGATCTTAAACTATTTTTTGTTTTCAATACACGAAAGAAAATTTTAACCCTTAAATTTCTTCGACTAGAAAATGTCAACCGAAAAAACTGTTTTACCAACAGTAAATAAATGAGTTAAAATGAGGAGCAAACATTCAAAAAGTGTTGTCACAAATTTAGAAAAATGCTGTTTAATATCAGTTCTGATAGTCAATCGTAAAATCTATGAATGGAAATCACAATTAACGTTCAAAAAAAGTTTTTTCTTATAAAAAATAAATCATTAAGTTGACACGTTCATGCAAAACGTGTTTTCTCCAACACCCAAATTCAATCAAAAGATGTTTTGTCCTCTCAACCAATCACAGCGTAGAAGCCGTCATATTGGATTTGGACAAAACGCATTTTGCATGAAAATTGGAACTAGTATACTTTCTTTACTGACTGTATTTGTTAACGGAAGTTGTGCTTTCTACGAGTTTTTTTTAAATACCAAATTTATTATTAAAATATATATGATGCAAGAAGATAGTGAAGAGTAAATTGGACAAGCCAATATTGGCTCTAGAAAAGAAAAAATTCCATGCGGCAAACGATCTGAACCCAAAAAGAAAATATATTTTACATTTAGTGGATGCAACGTTTTTACACCTTATTATAATATATTCCCAGCCTGTCAAACTGAGACAATATACTACCATTGCTCATTTAATATCACAAAAAAGAAAAAAAATATGCCAGTAAATTGCTAAAAATAATGTTTGACGATTGGCAGGAACATGAAAATAGAGGACTTGTAGCGTGGTACAAAAATACAGTATATAAGAAGATATCCTATGTGATGATGGAGCCAGAACTTTAAACTATATAACAATATGCAGTGCTTTTCTTAAAAAAAAAACTGCCGGAACTCAATTTTTGTGAAGCTTCTTTTTATAATTCATCTCCGTTCTCAATTTGGACTAGATGGTTTCCTAATAAAGGTATCTCAAGATTTTTTTTACGATAACTGCTTGTTAGTTAGTGGCTCAACCTTCCCTTTTAAAAAGAGTGCGGATAGAAAGATGGGGATAGAACCGGACTAATGGTTAACTAATCGCTCTCGCTTTACCTTGTTAATTTTAGGATTGGTAGAGTGAGAGGTATAGATATCACAAATACCAACACCTTCGAGAAAATCGATCTTTTAGGTCTTATCTTAGTTCTAATAATTCTTTGTTTACCATTTTTACGTTTTTTGGGAGATTACGATTAAAAGAAATATTTTCAAACGTCTTTCGATAGAAAAATTAAAAAGTTTTCAAAGGAAAATAAAAATTGATTGGAAACATTAAAAATATCGAGAAAAAAGGTGCCGGAACGCCGTTCCACCGCATCATATGGGAAAAAAAGCATTGATAATATGTATATAATTGTATTCCCAACCTTTTTTGGGTGGAGACCCCTTTTTATAAAAGCCATGTGACCCGCGGCCCCGATGCAATTGAAAAGGGCATTTTTTTAACAAGGTTATTTTAGATTAGAACTATTTTCATTATGTACGTTTCCATTATAATTTTGGCCGAACACGACCCGGGTTTCGCCTCTCGGCATCTTCCGGTGCTATCCAGTGCGCGAATGCACTCAACTGACAAGTAGCGGAAGTTTTGTATTGTCTATAATATAGCACCGGAAGATGCCGAGAGGCGAAACCCGGGTCGTGTTCGGCCAAAATTATAATGAAAACGTACATAATGAAAATAGTTCTAATCTAAAGATAAACTTCCATCAAGCACCTTTAGTCGAGGTTCTAAAAAGGTAATTTTAGTTGATTGTACTTTTAGTTTTGTTGTTCAAATCCAAAATCGAAAAAGTTGGCGATCCCAAAAAACCCGTCGCGACCCATAGGTTGGGAACCCGTGCTCTATAATATTAATAAAATATAATAATATGAATAACGATATAGCTAAAAACTCTTAATTTCAAATAGTGTTTTGTCCTTTCATGCAAAAAGTGTTTTGTCCAAATTTCAAACCAAAAAATTAGCTAATCCAAGATTTCTAGATTAAACAAAATACGTAGATTGAAATTCAAACAGTTAACAGTTTAATTTTAATAACATTTTTTTAAGAACTTGGGCTACGTTATCAAATGACACGTTTTTCATCATTTCCCAAGTTCAGCATTTGTGTGACAAAACACTTTTTGAATGTTTGCTCCTCATTAATATATTTTTATATACAATATGATATATTGGCGAAACAACTTATTTCAAGGAATAACAAAAATACAAGTTTAAACATTTTTAATATAATACTGCGAAAAGCCGAAATAATATTTTTTAAAACCAAAATATATTGCTGTTTTTAACCAAAGTATAAAAGAGTTTTAGTAAGTTAGTGCTAATTCAATCAATAATAACAAAATTGCCTTTTATATATATATACTAGCTGGCCCGACGAACTTCGTACCGCCTCAGAATCAATAAATGTTGTGTTAATTTATTGGATGAGTTAAATTCAGTTTGAATGAATACTCAAAATGAATTAAGTTCAATAAATGTGCAAAATTAAAAATGAAAAGTATTTTAATTACATTGAAATGATGTTATTCACGTGGCACAGTCGATAGATTTAAAGGAATGCAGTGGACCAACGATTTGATTTTGAATTGTGAAGTTGAAATGATCCACATCTTTGTTATTTGCTGCAAGAATTGCTCGTTCGCTCAACCAATTATGATGTTTGTGATTAGCAATGATGAGACGAAATTTCAAAAATTCGGGAAAAACGAAATCAATCCATTCGATTCGTCGACAGGAACACGGCCGAGAAATCTGCGGCAGATGGTCGTTTAGAAATGCAACTCGCATGTTTGTCGTTAGCTGAAGTTTCTTAACATAGCGCCACAGAGTCGATGTTTTAAGTCAAGCGTTTATTTCATCGGCAGCGGTCGATCTTGGAATAACTGGTTGTGTTTGGCGAAAATCGCCAGATAGTAGAATTATTGCGCCTCCAAAACATTTTGAGTCATTGCGCTGATCTTTCATAGTTCGGTTGAGTGCTTCCAATGCGGAGGAAAAATAAGCCACCATTTCCCTCATCAATTGCCTTCATTAAAGTATCGTACACTTTCTGTTGGGGGTTCAACAGTGGTACATTCGTTCGAAGTGATTGGTTCAATGCATCTCGATCATATTCACGTTTACGTTCCGATTCTCGATTGAAAGCGTCGTTCATTCCTCGATCTGGCGACGCATCATGCAGCGCATGAGGTAACACATATCTTCGATCAAAAGCAACGCCTGGTTATGTATTTCCTCATTCACCTCGAGATCGGGATTCCCTGAACGGACGCGAATTCGGTGTAAAGTGTCTTCGGACATGTCATCCTTGTACTTTTTCCACAATTCACGTGGATTCGATGGGAAGCGTGTCAAAAAAATGATAGCTAATAATGTGCGTATCTGACTTGGAGACGCAAAAACAATTGCTTCAGCGATTGTCATGTCCCAATGTGTTTAGTTTTCAAGCAAATTGAGCTATTGACATGCGGCACGAAATGTTTGGCATACGACGCCATTGACAGTTCGAAATGATTCGAAATGTCGACCCGAAGGGAATTATTGTTTTTTTTCAGATTTTTCATGTTCACAGAACTGAAAGACTCTTAGAAAACCATTCCGAGCACTCTTACTGATTGGTTTAGAAATACTTGGCATAGCTAATACCTTTTTATTTCACTGTATTTTAAATAATAAAATTACATCTTCACAATGTTGACAAACGACTACTTTTGTTTGACAGTAACTGTCAAACAAAGACTATTAAATTTAGGCAGGATAAATTTGTTCTCTATGCATGTCACCAACATAATGACAGGAATCTTTTCAAAATTATTCAAAAAATACTTTTTTATAATTTTACGAAAGTTCATTCTAAATTTTCATATTTTTTATATTACCAAATGATATAAATTCTCATTATAACAAAGAACGCAATAGTTTCTAAATCTTCAATATTATATTTATGAGATTATCTTTCATTAGAAAAAAAAATATTATTTTTTTGTTTAATGTTCCACACATACCAACAGTTATACAGTCAATCCTGTTTTTATGCGGTAGATGCGTTCCACGAAATATCGCAAAAAAAAAATCGCATAAAAAAACTTGACTTCCATACAAAAATTGGGGTGCGTTACTTAAATTGTAAAATCCGCATAACTTTGAAACAGCGAGTTAAAATATACACTAAATCACAAAGTATATGAAAATAAGGGGAAAACCACGGCGTAAAAATATTAAAAAATAATCACTGTATGAAAATTCTGTGTGTTTTAAAGCATGTGGTTCTAAATCACTCTTTTTCGGAAGAAATAGTATGCGCATCAATTTCATAAAACTATGGCTGTTTTCTAACAATGAAATTAGTGATCAGAGTTTGTTCAGATTTTCTTTTTCGATAATTAATTGGTTATGCAGTTTGTTATACCCATATATATATATTTTAAAGTTATCGTTGAAACTTGAATGCGCGATCAGAATTTGAATCATTTAGAAAGAAATGATCTTCTAATTTACTGAAAAGTTGGATACCTTCTTCAATTATTTTCGCAGTGAAGGAACTGGAATTTCTTTTAGTTCGTCATTGTTTTCTGGTTTTTTGTCAATAATTAAATTTAAATTATTGACATCTTCGTCACTTATAGCTTTATCTGTAAGTAATTCGTCGATATAATTTTCGCTAAAGGTATCAAACCTTTCTTCGCCAAGTTATATCGTAAAATATGGTACATCTAAAAAAATGCATTTCTAAAAAACCGCATTACTTCGAAATCGCATAAAAAAACCACATAAAAACAGGATTGACTGTATATGGGGATCAAAAATAAAATAATGATTTGATAGTATTCTATAACAATATAATATACATGAAAAGTATACTGATTTTTTTTTACATACCTTCTGATTTTATGTACTTTCATTCGTCTTTTCACATTTCAGTATATATTTTAGCGACGGTGATGAACATGAGACATAAATTCCTAAAAGTTTTTTTTTTAAATGGATATTGAAGATTTAGTTTCGATTTAGTTTAAAGTTGGCATTCCTAACTTGATTAACAAAATGCCTCACATGAGGTAACACATGTCTTCGATCTAAATCAAAGCCTGGTTATTTATCTCTTCATTCACCTCGAGATCGGGATTCCTTGAACTGACACGAATTCGATGTAAAATGTCATCCTTGAACTTGTTCCAGAGCTCACATGGATTCGATGTGAAGCATGTCAAAATAATGATAGAAAATAATGTGCGTATCTGACATGGAGATTCAGAAACAATTTTTTCAGTGATTGGCATGTCCCAATAAGTATATATTTCAAGCAAATTGAGCTCTTGACATGCAAGTAGAAACATTCGTCATTTTTCGGATGAACTGTGTAAATGCGACCAAGAGCATCAATAGTCATTCGGGTGATCAGGAACCACAACGCTTTGCTTTTGACGTTAAAATTTCTTCGATATAGCGTTCCAAGTGTAATAACGTGTCATCTCAGAGTAAAACAACGTTCGTGCAAAATATTGTTGTCAAAAATTTAACTAAATATAAGGTTATATTTATTTAAATATAACCTTACTTCAATATTATCCGATTTTCTTTCGTTTTAATTTCATATAATCGATTTCTTTTATTCTAATCCATATTCTAAATTTAAAAAATTTTATAAGTCAGTAGTACGCAAAATAAGCAAAAACAAACAAATATAGAAAACAGTGCGATCTGGTGGATTTTTCTGAAACCAGCTTACGACATTTTATCGTTTGAAGCTCGTTCGTCATTTGAAAATTTTATTCTGTATGAAGATTTTTATTTTCTTTATAACTTCTTTTCCGTGATATTTTTCCGATGTTTTAATGCTTATTCTGCTATTCTAGGCAAAAAGGAATTTTATAAATCAAATATCATTGAAATCCTTACAGTAATTCTCGAGATATACGTGGTGTAAATAACCCCACTTTGTTTTATATATATAGATTATGTACAGGTTTATGAAAGCACACTAAAATATGAACATTATGTTTGGTAATGATTCAATTGAAATTACCTTGGTCAGTGGTTTCCAAACATTGTTTTACTGCGGCCTCCCGTTGATTTTTTTTTATTTTCGAGCCTCCACTTTCATTATTTTATATAATAATAAAGGCACGTTTAAAACGTAAAGACATATTTTAAACTGTTTGTCCCACTGTCCCTTCATTGTAATAAGGTATAAAAAGCAAATTATTCGGTTCTATAAGCATTCTTGTGAAGCTGAGCACTATAGTATTTTTACCTTATTAACCCTTTAGCTGCCGTAGATAATTAATAGTAATTACCTAACACGCCGACTATAATTTGAAACTATTAATTTAATTAATTATTGACGAAATAACTCGTGTCTGGCGTGTTGAGCACAAAAAATACGAGATATCGCGTCTGTAGCAGCCATCGAGTTAATCTAAGTTCGATAAACCTAAAATCATTGTTGATTCGAGTTCTAACTAAAATACATGTGATCAAAACATTTTTTTTTAAACCATGTCCGCTCCCAATGTGGAGCATATGGACTCCTAATGGAGTTTATCTCAACATATGTGTTTCTATGAGAACTGCTTGTTACTCAGTTGCTCAACCTCTCTTTTACTAAAGAGAGTAGGAATAGAAGGATAAGGCTAGGACAGGACTAGTGGTAAGCTAATCGCTCTCGATACGCCCCGTTCATAGGATAGGATGGGTGGGAGGGGGAAATTCAAGACATCACATACATCCATGAATTTGAACAGAAATTCATAAATCGATTGAAAAATCAATTTATAAAACTGTCCGTACCGGGATTCGAGCCTGGGACCTCCGTAACCGAA
Organism: Himalopsyche anomala; assembly: GCA_031772345.1. Classification (NCBI taxonomy): domain Eukaryota; kingdom Metazoa; phylum Arthropoda; class Insecta; order Trichoptera; family Rhyacophilidae; genus Himalopsyche; species Himalopsyche anomala. The sequence continues at coordinate 10,954,032 of CM062825.1, read as the reverse complement.
GCCAACGACGTTGAATACTCGACCACACAGGCGGCTCATCACAACAATAACATATAGATATATTATTACTGTGAAAGTCGTATGCAAACCTGATGCTTCTACTGATGTGGAAGTAGTAGATGAGACAATCCATCGTCCAATGTCAACTCGAATCCGTAATGTGACATACCTTTTAAAGGAAGTGAATTTTCGGAAAATGTCATATGAGCGATCTGAATTTATGAATGCACGAGATATTGTGAACACATAGTAAGGGAATAATTTTGACAATCATTTATCATAGTATTATTTGTTTTATATTGATACAAAATAATAGTTAACCCCCGATGTATGTGTATTTTTATGCACACATAAAGTCCGCGTATAAGATGTTGTAAACGTTAATATTTATATTAACTACAAATAAATAATATTTTTGACGGTTTGTTTAATTGCTTTTTTATTTTACAAGAAATGTTAATATCGATAATCGAAATGCAAAGTAGCCATGCAATTGTCTGTCAAAACATATTAGCACGTCGTTGTGATAAACGGGAACGGTACAACAAGATGAAACACAGCGGTAATCATTCAACGTGAAATCGGTGAGAACAACATAAACATTAGGAAATTAAGAAATATAATAACTAAAATACTTCAGATATAAAATAAAATTTTGAGATATACATTATGCATTTTATAAAGCGTATAAAACTACATTACGAAGTCGACAAAACGGATTAATGTGGGAAAGAGGTTGTCCATTCAAACCAAAAGTCGTTATATTAAAAAAGTTGGTTTTCAGAATGCGTAAGTGCATAAAAGAAAATAAACGGTACAATAATAAAAGGCGAACGGAGGTTCCATATTATTAAAAGACTTAAAATACCATGTGATATGATACAATAAAAAAGTTTTTTTTCGAAAATGTACTCTATTTTTACGTTGAAATTGTAAAACAAAATTCTGTTTATTCGTTTTCGGATAATTAAGGAGTTTTCCAGTTATTAAATATTATGTAAGTCTTAATACCGATCCCAGGATAGTGGGATTCACCATAACAAAATAATAAATAAATGAACTGCAATTTTACTACATCTCATATTACTTAGCAGTCATAGACAGTAACGAACTTTTTTCATAATTTTATACACAATTCAGTTGCAATCAATTCTTTTATAGTGCGCAATGATTTTTTTACAATTAATTTGAGATCTATCGCCTTGGCCGTTAGCTATAATGCCAATTATTTGTTAGAATTGAAAGATTTTAAACCCTGGGATCACGATAAGGGTCCGGGATTGAATAATCTATTCATGTCATATTTTTAAAAAGTATTGTATGAAAAATAAATTAAAGGCCAATAATATTATATTCTTTAAACCTATTTATTACGTACCATAGATTGCATTATATCAAAATTTAAAAGAAATAGATAAATTTGAACCCAAAAAACTAATGTTGAAATTGATGTGTGATGTATAGATATAGCTAACCGATAGCCGATGTCTTTGCAATATGCGACATTTCTATTGTACAGAGTAATGCTGGCAGATAGGATGTAGTATGGTAATTGCGAATATAAACTGGGCAGAATATGACAGGCGACGGTACAACCAAAGCCCAACTGTCAATGAGAAGGAATAGCAACTGTGCTACGGTGACAACACATATCCGTATGTAAATTTAGAATGAATCTGGGCACTGCAGAACTAACTTACTTAACCAAAATCTGGAGGGAATATACAGATGTAATTAAATACTATCTTTGATATCAGTATCCTTGCATTTAACAGTCTACTGTCACCATCGATTGAATGGTAGTCATAATGATAACACACGTTCTTTGAACACCAAAATAAGCGAGAAATGTTTTTTGAAATTTAGTTAATGTAACCGGTTTTATATTTATTATATCATTGGAGAGTAAAATAATGAGGTGTTCTTTTTTGGTGTCAGTAAATCTGTGAAAAATATTAGCTAGATTTATATGATAAATCGGTGATGATATAAAACACACAATATTAAAATAAGATTTTTTAGAACCTTTTCCTTTTGATTAAAGTTAATGTTTTATTGAGTACGTCTGCAATCATGTTGTATTGTTAAAATTATTTGCAGAAATAAATCACGACTACGATTCCACTTTCCTGGTGTATCTATCCAAGGCGTTTTATCAGTAGATACGTATATTAATGATATTTCCGTTCCTTATCTCTCAGATATGAGAGATATGTTTGGAGTTGCATATTTTCTTACTGGAATCTGCCATTTCGGAAGTGATTAATATATCGCTCCGAGTTCCTAAAATATACTCGTATTTTACTAAGAAACTGTTTGGATATAAATAGCGACTGGAAAGAATCTCACCCAGTGTATCAGCTGTGATTGATAAAGAATAATTATTAAGAATCAATTTACTCTTTGCGGAAACGGAAAACAAAGCCAGCAAATTGAATTAGTTGGTAACTTCCAGAAGGCCTTAAAAAATCGTTATGTTCTTTCGAACACTGCATTGGGGTAAATTGGTTTTCCCCGAAATATATTGCAACTAATTATTTAAGGCTTTCGAGTATTGACGTTTAACAAGCAATATGCGTAGGGTTCCAAACAAGGGTTGTAATAAATTGGTTGCACAATACGTACGAAATGTGTGTACACATGCATATTGCTAATCCTGCTTCAAACCCGTGTCGCGCATGACGTGCTTAGGGTTGGTTTATTTAGGACGGTTTGGGGACTTCCAGAAAGCAACACAACGGAGGAAATTCCGCCCAAGACAAAGTGCAAAGAAATGTGTGATGATTTTATCTCGGCCATATTTAATATTCATTATGAAATGTCCACACAGTGTTTAGGCGAAAATTTTGTAAGTAATGAGTTTGCAGTGGGTACATTGCTTTATTTTTTCCATGAATATGCATTATTCATATTATAATATGTATTGAAATTGTGTAGGAAAATAAAATAGGCGCTTATTTTCAGGAAAAATTGTGCATAAAAAACCGTTTTAAGCAAGTAAAATATTACGATAAGATTTGTTTATTGTACAAAACATTCAAAAAAAAGAGTCAAATATGCAGTTATATGTAAAACATTGCACCATATTACATATGTTCAGTATTCAGAATATTTAGATAGTTAAATAATGTTACTGTTGATAAACAACTAAAAAATTCAGTAGAAAGATATTTTTTAATCTCTCATTATATATTTTTTTAGAACTTAATTATAAAAAAGTTGATAAGATGTTAAAAAACTAAATTAATACTCAGACTTTTATTTAAAAAAAGTAAAGTTTGTTTATTGGGATACAATATTTTTCGATTAAAGTATAAAATGCGCTACACCTATTTTGTGCATATTCTTGATATTAATTGTGAAATGATTATTTAGTCGTAAGATTAATAAAAAAGCAGCGAAAATAAAATGTATACATTTAATATGTTGTAGACATAAGGTAAAGTGTTTTTGTTATTGGTGTTCAAACATCACCTACGTCAAATTGATATCGAGTAAACTTCTACCTTTTCTAAGCAAAACTTTCAGAAAATTTGATAATATTATATTTGACACTGGAGCTGTGAAATGGTAAAAAGAACTTTTTTATTGCTGTACAATATGTCATATCATACGATATTCAAATGTGTTATAAAGAAAACTTTTCACATATGTTTGTTCTGAATTGAGGTTCATCTCAAGGGAGAGATATATTTACTGCAGCCACTCTTATAATAGCTGAGAGAAAGTTTTGATTGTAGCACATAAAATCTGTATTAAACTTTTTGTATACGGTGGCCGCCCAACAATATAATGAACCATGCTTAATTTAAATCAGGCTTTGGCTGAAGTATCTGAATCATGTTATTTATCAGTTGGAGTGGGAGTAAGTCCTTTGGGTATTATACCTATGGTATTTAAATGTACACGTAAAATTTCAACAAAAGTATACCGAAAAATGCTAACAATATTTATTAAATGCCAAAAGCAGAGAGTAATATTATTTTAAAGACGAAAAATAAATTTTAAGCACTCCATGAAGCGAATGAGTAAAATATTTAAAAAATTAAAATTTACATACAAATACGTCTTTTTTAGGTCTCAGATGATCATTTCGAAGATAAATGATATAACAAACACCAAGTTCACTAAGAACTCACAGAAGTCGCATGAAAAGTTAAAAAAATACACGTGTCTCGACTCTCGACTCTTTAAGAAGCACCATTAAATTTTTTTACTGCTAGAAAAGGATATACTGTCACTTAGAATCGGTTACAGTGAAACCTCTCATAACGAGTAATTCGCATAACGAGCAAAACAGATTGTGGAAAAAATGCTCCCTTAACCAGCGACATTTCGCATAACGAGTGACGTAGAGTTTTGGAAAAATCACTTTCACATCGTTACTTGCCTCAAGATTATTGACAAGGCGTGGGAAGGGGTTAACAAGAGGACCCTCACTTCTGCTTGGAAAAAACTTTAGCTAGAGAGCGTTGTAGAATGTAATTTTGGGGTTTTTAACAGTACCTGTGGAGTCTACAGTCAACGAGGTTATATCTTTGGCCAATATCATGGGACTGGAGGTGGATAACAACGATATTGATGAGCTTGTGGAAAAGCACAGTCAACAGCTGACCTCCGAAGAGCTTATGGAGTTTGATTGTTTTTCACAGCAATAAGTTATGGAAGAGAGTTTATTAGTGGAGGAGGAGAAAGTAGCAGAGCAATAATCTTCTGGAATAAGAGAAATTCTGAAAGCATGGTAAACTGTTGCATAGAACATTGATAAACATCACTCTATTAAGGAGGTGGCTATGCGTTTTAAAAATGTATTCAATGATAATGCTGTCACATTTTCACCAAATTTTGAAGCGTCGGGAATAATAAATGTCTCTAGACAGATTTCTAGTAAAAAAGAATTATTTATTTGTCATAAATAATAAACTAGTCGATTTTTATACTGTTTTTTGCAAATCTAAAAAAAAATTTCTATGTTGTTACGCTCCTTAACAATTTATAAGTATTTAATTTTATTTGAATATACATACGTTCAAAATATAAAAAACGACTTTTTTTCGGCATGGAACGCATTATTCTATTTTACATTGTTTTATATGGGAAAAATTGTGTCACATAACGAGTAAGATTCTGGAACGAATTAAACTCGTTATGAGAGGTTCCACTGTATATCGAATGACGTCGAATAAGCTTCCCAAGCCGCAAAACAAAAAGGTATTGGTTTGTTCTTCCGGTATTGAAATCCTTGGTTGGCCAATCATCGTTTAATAAATTAATTTGATAACATTATAGATTCAATTTAAGATGGTTATGCAATACCCACTAATGGAATAAACGTTACTCCATATGCGTTACTTATCGCGATCGGTTAAGCTATAGCACATGACCTTAAGGGTCGAAAGAGCCAGCCTAAAAACTTGCGATAACTCAAAGCCATATGGGCAATGATGCGCTCCTCAACACTAAAGGAGATTTCATTAAGATAGGGCACATCTATATTCTTGTATAAACGGAATAAGTACGCCACAAAGCGCCCAGTGTCCATGCATTGCGGTCATATTTTGAGGTCACTTAAAATAGTTTATGCAACAGTGCCATCTATTGTTAATATAAAAAAGTAATTGAAATTAATAGTATATCAAGAAATTATCTAACTAGAATTTTGGCAATGTCTCAGTTGAAAGTTATACAAATGTTACTAACGTAAAAACCATTTCTTTAACTCTCCGCTGTATACATAAATGACGTTTTTTCTCCAAAAAATGTTTTTAATTTCACTAATTTAATTTGAAACCCGCCCTATAAGAAACTAGGCAGTAGGCATTCGTACACAATTTTGAGCTAAGGTTTTTAAAGTGTTTTTTTTTAAATTGCACGAAATCAATAAATAAAACATTATTTAATTCTTGTACATCCATACATATTTTTAATGACTAACTTTTTTATATGTATATATTTTTAATTATACTCCTCAGATCATTTTTTCATAATATTTCCCCGGACCATAATGAGTTGATATTTATCTATAATATTACATTTTTACGAAATATGTAATTTGTCTTTGAAAATTTTCGAGTTTTGTCGTAAACAGCGCTCTAGGAGCGAGGGCTATACGAGGGACTGCGCTATAGACAACTGTTCTATAGGAAGGTTTACTGTACTTAAAAAAGATTTTCTTATAAGAATATGTTCTGACGTAATCAATTTTAAAGACTCAAGTAGTTAACTTCATGTGTGTATGTGTTTAAATAAGATATAGTCTAATACCATTAGAATCAGCTATGTGTATATCTATACTAAAAAAATAATAGTTACTATATTGCACGAAGAATAACGAAAAGATTGATAATGTGTCTCAAAAGTACATCTGCTGGAATCCTGTGTGATATTTGGACACCAGAACAAAGTGAACAATCATCGTTCATGTGCAATGAAATGTTACAGGGGATATTTTTACGATTTCGCTCGCGTGAGTGAATGAATAAAGTATATTATCCAATGTTCAGATACAATGTCAGCCGCAAGAGCAGAAAGCATAAAAATAAACAAGATTGACGCCATTTTCTTAAATGGGTTAAAATGCCACTGTGTTGCCATTGAAGAAAACACGGCGAAATAAAAATAGGTGAATTTAACCAAATATAAATTATAGGATTTCTGTTTTTGAATGTTTTGGATTACTGCGGTAGAAATTTACCGCCACATTTGTACGATTGACATGATATTTAAGTTTTGTTATGATGTCAATACTGGTGTGTGAATCGAAAAGCAAATTATATTATTCGAAATGTCTCTTTTGGTGCACAGTTGCTTGTTATTACACCTGTCACAGATGTCAAACCGGATACGCTACGAATGAGCGGCAATTTCAAATTTGTCTTCTTGAATCAGGTGTTTAGCATGATAAAAAAGCATTCAAGTATAGAATTATCTTATAATATCAATTCAATTAAATGAGAAGCGGACTCTATGGTCAAATGTTTGAACTCTTCTAATATACTTCGAGCTCCACCTTTCCAAAAAGGAAAAAAAGTATACATAGTTGAACGAGTTTTTACAATAAATATTATATTGTAATATCAATAAAATATTGCACTCATAATTAAGAGTGTTTGCGCATTGTTTTTTTCTTGGCTTAGAATATGAATAAATCAAATAAAAGTGTAACTTTCTTGACTTACCGATAAACTTTCGTCGAGTTTTCGTCTCCAGAGGTCACTCCTGTCAATAAGGGCGTTCCATTTTTCACTCAGTTTGTTCACTTCCCGTCTGATAGATCTGGTCAGCTCTCGAGCCTGCTCTTCAGCACTGCGGTATCCTCTGGAGTCACCATCCAGTTCACGACCAGCTGTGGAAAAGTAAAATGTTACGATAACTATCCAAATATCAATAAAATTGATCACTGTTGGGGGTGAGGGACTTGTTGGTTTTGAAAAACCGGGGTTTAGCTGAATTTGTGACATTCGAAAACAGATTGTGTTCATATTTATAATATTTGTTTTTATTATTATTGAATGAAAAAGTTTATTATTTTTACTAGAAATAAAACAGAATTAAACATGAAATTTGATAGTGTGTACACATCAAAGAATGCGTTGTTAATATTATAACAATGTTAATCAGAGGTGGGATGCCAATAAGTTAACAAGGGGATCGCTTAATCTCAAAGCAATTCTCGGTATTCTGGGGAAGGAGTGATTTTTTTATCACTCATACAAGTATAAGCAATCGATTGTTACTTAATACACTTATAATATGTAGCTATATGAAATTCACCGTAAACTTAGACATCTAAATGGCTACAAATATACTACTGTGTATACTGAAGCTGTCTTAGACGTGTAAGTCAAAAATTGAAGTTATATACTAATTTGATCTGATAATATTGTTTTCTTTTAAATTAACAAGGGGCTCTCCGGCTTGACTAAAATTTAACAATCGGCTCGCGCGAGCCCATTCCAGCCCACCTCTGATGTTAATCTAAACATATTTCGATTCGGATACACTTCTCGAGTACGGGGTGGTTATAATTAGTCCGATTTACGCCGAGTCTGTATCGCATTGCGCATTTTTGAAAATCGAACTCCTAGAAAAAGTCCATTCTGTTAAAACAGTTAGATATCTTTAACAGTATGATCATAAAGCTAGTAAAAATTGTACAATTTATCTACCAATGTTATATTAACACATAGTTTGTTGAAGAGAAAATACAATGGAACGAAATCACCCAATTGTATTTTATTATCGAATGAAATATTAACATTTGACGACTGATTTCGTTTGCAGTGTAAAAACCGGGACGGTGACAAAGAATAACTATTGCATTCATAACTATGATTGCCGTTATTAAATGAAATAACCGCTTTTGGGAGTACAGAATAGGTGTAATAAAATTAATTGGATTTATTTACAGTTATTTCGTACTATCATATATGTTTCAATGAAATCAAACGTTATAAAGCTCATAATCGTATGTCTATATAAATTATTATATAATTTCTTTGATTTATTTTTTGACCACATCCGTTTCACTAAATGAAGTCGTTTCGATGAGGGTTGGCTGTCCACTGTACAGTATTGCCGTATTTGTTGAATTGTAAAGTGAGAAAGATATTAAAAGAGGATTAAAATTATAATGAAACTAATTGCGTAATAACGTATGTTATTATTAATGAATAACAAGTCTACACTTTGATTTGGGTAACGGAAAGGTTGCCTCATGTTAAAACATTTTTGTTCAACTGTTAAAATTTTTAATAATCGCTCATTTGAACTGAAATTCTTGATTTTGATTCCTTGATAAGTTTACTGTGCCGTAGATTTTTGTAAAAACTTACTATATATTTTATAAAAAAATATTCTTTAGTGAAGAAACTCAATAACTATAAAGCAATGTCAAAATCACTGGCAAACTTCGTATTGTAAGAAGATATGTAGTCGTTTTATTATAACAAATTCAAATTCTAATTATGACAAAAATTACCACACAAGTTGTAAATTATATAAAACTGGCAGTATATGTGCTATGGATGCCATGGCACACTGCTTTGATATAAATTACATATTATACAGAGATAATGTATCAGGTTGACAGAAATTGGAACAGGTAGAAAATTCAATATTAAGACCATATAAACGATTGTAATGATAAAATAATTATCTCTACATTGCTTTAATTAATGCCATCAGGTATATTATATAATATGTAATAAATTTATTTAAAATAATACATTTCTACTTAGTGATTAAATATAGTAAATAACAAAAACCTTGCAGAAGCACGGTGCCATGGATAACAAAGTCCCTCATTTTCCATCAATTAAAAATATATAAAAATTGAAGTATCAGGCTTTCAGAAAGAGAAAATTATAATTACGAATGGATCATCGAATCAATTATGAATAGATTGACTGATTGTTTCTATGTTGTTTCAATGCTGCCTACGAGGGGAGCATATGTGTCCCAAGGTGGCGGGGTGGTTGAATTGTTTGTGGAGTTTAATTGTGTTGCAGACAACTTAATCAACCGCAGGGCCGCGGTCCCACGCCCTGTGTCACCGTCGAAGAACGCAATCAAGTGTTAGGAGAATGTTGCGAATTGGTAGACAGTGTATGTTGGTTGGTATGCGGTATAAGTAATAAAACAAGCGAGTTATGGCATAAGCCATTGATGGAAGAGCAAGCATTGAGATTCAATTACCTTTTGAAAAACATTATATTATAAATGATTTCACTTGTTTAACACAAATAGTAAGATCATTTTAATTAAAAGGGGAAGAATAATACGTTTTTATTTTTTTTATTATTGACATGAATTATACGTTTTTCTAGTTAAACGGTTATAACGATTTCAAAAAACTGAACTTATTACAAATGGGCTGTAGATTCCGTTTTATTTGGAAGGCAACTATGCTGACATTTATGTTAAAGTCGGGTCGTTAGCGCAGTGGTCAAAGTCGTTGATTACCGTGCCGTATATCACGGGCTCAAATCCCAATACGAACAGAATTTTTTCAATCGATTGATCAGCTTTTTTTCGAAGGCATGTGTGTTTGTGATGTCAAACAATACCATTCTAATTCTAAAAGGGTGTTGCAAGAGCGATTAGCTAAACACATTATATTACATGTATTTGTAAAAAATAAAATTTGTAATTACATGATTGAAGTTAATTAAACTGCGGTTAGGAGAGCAGATTAAGAGCGTCTTACTATAGCCTCAAAGTCTTTGATTTACAGACTACAGGAACATAAAATTAACCTCCTCGGCGACGGTAACGTTCCTGCCGCCTCTCCGCCATGCAAACTAGATTAATTAAGAGGCCTGCGTCGCGTCGCACGGTCCGGCTTAATTGAGCGAAGTTTTGCACTGACACGGCTCCGTCGCGAAAGGGTTACCCTAGGAGAGTTCGCTGCGAATTATTAACGAGGCGACTTGGAGTGATGCGGAGTTTATGGTAGTTATTTATGCGATGTTAATTATTAGCAGCTGGCGACGAAGGGGTTAAAAGTGTATCGACAAAATTATGAATAAGTTGAATAATTGCTATGCTTTCCAAGGGCGTAGTAAATTAAGTTAGATTTCACTCATAAATTGTTGTATTAATTTACAGTAGGAAACCCTTGCCAATAAACATTTTCAAAATCGAAATTAAATTAAAACTAAATAAGAAAATGCATGTTACGAAAATATTATGTTTTCATAAAATGATCCGAAAAAATATATTTAACCCCTCTGGACACTATATATGTCATCCGATATCTAAGTGTAACACATATAATATGGTAAATATATTATGAATTTTATACATGAAGAATACGAACTGTATTATAAAACGGTAATAAAAAATCATTTCAGAGTATAATAATTAATGCTTAAGAGATTGTGGGTTAAGTATTGGTACGGAAATGTTGGAAGGGTCTTATTATCATTAAATTTTTCACGTTATTCGATAAAATCAACAATAACGAGTAGCGAAACCCATACTTGAAAAAGATGATTTGTCAAATTTTGATAAAACAATATTTTTTATCATTACCACCAGAAAATAATCTCTAGGAGCTTACTATCGCATCTAATGACCGAAGAAATAATGTATTCCCTATAAATGATTGCTGTACCCGTATAGTTAATAAAATTCCGAAAATATGCTTATTTGAGCCCAATTAAGGCAGAAACTTAGCTTTTTATGATTTGACCAAAAACATCATATAACTTTTACACGGTCAAATATGTCAGCGGTCATTTGTAGGTTATAATTGTTTTTCAGATAAATTGATGCGACGGTAAACTGCTAGCGATTAATTGCTGGCGGTGAGTTGTGTGTGGTATATTTTATAAACTTCTTTGTAAGCCATTTGTTACCAAGTTGTTTTAGTCTTAAAAAAACAAAACAATATACCCAAACATAAGAAATGTCAACATGGACAATACTCGTAATATGATATTATTCACCCCCAGAAACAAAATCTCCATGGAAGGGTAAAGAAGTATTAAATATATTTCTGTAAAAGTCTGAAATACGCTTCGTTGTTAAATTGCATTTTTAATAAAACTAAATTTACTCGTTTTAAAATTGAACATTTAATACCTTGTTCCTACACTAGAGAGGAAGTTCTTAAAAGTTTTTGAAATATCGCAAGAAAAGCGGTTTTAGATATTTTTAACATAGTGACCGCTGAAAAGACTTTAATTTCCATTTAGATTAAAAGTTAAAAGCAGAATATTTAAAAAGTTTTATGTTTCCGTTCGCTAGACGGGCAACATTATGAAAGGAAGTGATTTTACAATGCCTGTGTCAACCATTCCTGAGAGGGATGAATTATTACTTTAGCAAGATGAAGTATTATTAATAATCGATATGGCGAAACATAAATTAAACTTAATTAGGTCAGCGGAGTATTATTTCAATACTGTTCAACACAGAATTCACATTAAAATTGTGAACAGCATAATGCAATATCAAACGAATATCAAAGTTGAAATTGAGTATACAACTCCGTACATAGCACGTTTGATACGATTATGACATGTGGTGTTAACTGTTTTAATAAGAAAGGTTCAGCAATAATTTAAATATTGCTATTCTTGTACTATATCAGATTTGAAATTTATATATCTATATATTTTTTAAGACACTGTCTGCTTAATATTAAGAGAAACACAATATTCCATTGTATTTATTTCCATTTTTATTTACAAAAATTACGACCGGTTTCCGATAATTTAACAGTGCTATTTATACAAAAACAAATTACAATAACACAGTGAAATTCTCACAAAAAGGGTCCGAGATAGGATACCCTACTTGAGACTGATTAAAAAGAAATCACTTGCTATGATTTCCACAAACCTCATTATCGTTACGATTTTCCACTCCATTTTGCCTCTCATATCATTATTGCACGTTAATAATTTTAAACTCTGCATGTGGTTACGTTCTAACGAAGACGTTAAAACATTATTATGATAATATATACAAATTGTATAAGACTATTGCAATTTATCATGCGAAACAACGGCGCGAGATAATTCGATATCAGTTGTAACTTTATTTTAATCTTCCGCAGGAGAATAAATCAAAACCGAAAACAACGGAATTTCTTCCTCACGAACTTTCATTATTACCGATGCCGTATTGTATTTCGGAATAACGGGAAACTTATTTTTCGACAAAGAGTAGATAGTCGGTAAAATGATGTATGATTTATTACCGCAAGAGGCTGCACAGCAAATGGTTTGCTACAGCTATCCCATTACTGAAAACACATTGTTTATATTACATTTAATACTTAGAACTGAGGCTCGGATTGATATTACCCTGGTACGTTTAACCAGAGGAAGATTCCAGAGAAAAGTCCGTGAAATCATTTCATCAAATTAAAACCAATAAGATAAAACATTGAATACGCATGCCTAATTATTATATATGTATCTATACAATCTTTAAATATTTTCGGTGGATTCTGTAGTAACTTTGTAGAGGTTCATTTATAATATATAATTTAATTTGATAACTCTGCTATTCCACTTGTTATGTTACAAATGTTTCGTTTGTTTAAAAAGCATCATCAGACAGAACATCGCATGGTTTACGAATTAAGTAAAATATGATTCTAATTCATAACTTATAAATTACAAAATAAAAGTCGGTTTCTTGTTCTTCTATAATGGTCGTTGTGAGAAAGTAAAAAGCAAACATTGATAGTACTTATTACAAGTTAATTAATCACATCATAGATTTTTTTAAAACGTAATTAAAGCTATAGTGAAACCTTTTAAAAAAACATGTTTTGTTCTATGCGTTAAGAGAAAGTGGTCAATTAAGACAATGATGACATTTTCAAAATTCGTGACTGGACGGTTTGGAAAGCTGCAAAAGGTAAAAGCTCAACTATGGCTGTAGCTTCACATACGGAGAAAAATATAAAAGTGCGTTATAAAAGATATGTATTTTACTTTATTTAGTTTGAAAGATGACGAAGAAACATATTTGATAATAATTTTTCAATGGCAAAACTGATGTTCTACATTTTTATTTAAAGAACGAAATATTTGATAATACGTCATTTAGTAATTAGTAAACGTAAGGCATTTATTCAACGTCGGTTTGCAACCAGTAGTTTCAAAACATAACAGTAGAAAAAAAATAATATTCACTTTGCCCTTGTTCACAATAATATATTAGAGTGAGCCAGCGTGCGCGGTTTTGCATATTCAATAATATTATCACAAAGAGCCCATTCCAACAAGTCTGCTTTTAACTAGAGAATTAAAAAAAGGCAACTTGTTTGCAGGGAACAAATTCTATCAGCTTTTGTTTATTGCTCGCATCCATTTCCTCTTTCGCAGAGTGAGCTCCGAAAAAACTTTCATCGCTATTTTTTTGTGTATACTGCAGAGTGCTTAGTCGATGCAGCTTATTTTTTTCGCAGCACTTCGTCCCCTCTTTTCGCCAGTCAGATATTACCAACTAAGAGTATTTGTATTGATATGTATAATACAGTGGAACCTCTCATAACGAGTTTAATTCGTCCCAGAATCTTACTCGTTATGCGAAACAATTTTACCCTTATAAAACAATGTAAAATACAATAATGCGTTCCATGACGGAAAAAAGTAGTTTTTTAATTTTTTAACGTTTATTCAAATAAAATTAAATACTTATAAATTGCTATGCAGCGTAACAACCTGGAATGCGATTAAGATTTGCAAATAACAATTAAAGAAATGACTAGTTTATTAATTAGGACAAATTATTTATTCTTTTTTACTAGAAAGCTGTCTTGAGACATTTGTTTTTGCCGACGTTTCAAAATTTGGTGAAAATGTGACAGCATTATCATTGAATAAATTTGTAAAACGCATAGCCACCTTCTTATACGGGTGATGCTTCTCAATGTACGATGCAACAGTTTTCCATGCTTTCAGCATTTCTCCTATTGCACCAGAAGATTGTTGTTCTGTTATATCCTTCTTCTCCACTAACAAACTCTCTTCCATAAATTGTTGCTGGGAAAAACAATGCAACTCCATAAACTCTTCGGTGGTCAGCTCTTGACCGTGCTCTTTCACAAGCCCATCAATATCGTTGTTATCCACCTCCAGTCTAATGGTATTGGCCAAAGATACAATCTCGTTGACTGTAGACTCCACAGGTACTGTTTCAAACTCCTCAAAATCACATTCGACAACGCTCTCTGGCCAAAGCTTTTTAAAAGCAGAAGTGAGGGTCCTCTTGGTGATCCCTTCCCACGCTTTGTCATTCATCTTGAGGCAAGCAACGATGTGAAAGTGATTTTTTCTAAACTCTGCGTCACTCGTTATGCGAAATGTCTCTCGTTAAAGGAGCATTTTTTTCACAATCTGTTTTACTCGTTATGTGAATTACGTGGTTAAGAGGTGCTCGTTATGAGATGTTTTACTGTATATAAGTCACGAGTTTCTCAACAAGATATTATCTGATTGTGAAGCTCGTGAACTAAAATAAATTCATATTTTTAATGAATGAATTTATTATTAATTGAATTGGCATTTAGAATTTCAGTTCTAGAAAAAATATTTTATATAATGTTGATACCTGTTTCAGCTAACGCTGTCGTCAGAACCAGATTAATTGATTTATTCATTTATTTTATTGTTTAGTCTATTAGCTAACTAAGCCCCCCTAAAACTGATCATCAAATTACTCCCAAAGCACAGCAGAATATTAATTGTATTGGATTCTCTACCTGTACCTACCCATAAATCACAGTTCAAGTTTCAATATTTCATGAATACGAGTATAGTAAAATTTTAACTTTGCACCCATATACTATTGTACTGCTATAAATTGGTATACATACATTTCCGTATTTTTATTGTCATTACCCGTGTTGAAAAAAATACCAATAAATCAATACAGCAATCTCTATATAGAATGTTCCCAAATAAAATTTTGTAAGGATACATTCAGTCTATTGGACTAAGGAGTCTTAGAGAAGGTAGTGCATTGTACACACGTGTAAGCTATATTAATATGTACAAAATAATACAAAAAATAATAAATACAGTATTTGAGGACCTTATAAGCCGCATTAAACATATATAACCATACAAAATGTTTAAAGTTTCTGACCCATAGGGGGAGGGAGGGCCTGGGAAAATTTGTTAACGAAATAAAGCAACGATCCACTGAAGTAACAAAGCTCGTCCGACCTATAAGGCCTTCTTCGTCGGAAAACCTATACTTTGAGATTTGTTTGAAACTTATAAAGAACGAAATTTCATTTAAAAGTTTTCACCAAACAGAAAAAAACATTCTTATACCTAATTATTTTCAGATTATTTTCCTTTAATTTACCAGTACGAGTGGATATAAAAGTAACGATTTTTAAGCATATGAATTGGAATTAAAGGTAAAAGATTTTATTGATACAATGTGTAAATAATCAATGACGAATTATTACAACAAAATAAAACAACTAGGTACAAATATAAAATATTTTTTAAGTAAGTCAAGGAGAGGATTAGAATTAACGTTAATTGAAGTAAATAGAGAGACGCATGTCGTTTAAGGCATGGTTTCTCAACCGGGGGCCACAGAGAAAAAATAGTTTTAGGGGAGTCACAGCACAGTTTTGGGGGGACACGGGCAAATCCTGGAAGAGCTAAGTCCCGCCTGGTCGGTAGTGCAAGCTCTTACCAACTATAGACCACAGCGGGCGACATATTAAATAAAAGTGGAGTAAGTACGAACATATGTTTATTTTTTTAATTCTTACGTCTTTCCGTCAAGTATTGACAATTGACACCTTAAAATGGTTAATAGTCATTTTAAAAATTCATTCTTTTATTTTTACACAATTATAAAACAAAATATATATTCCACAAGTACAATTAAGTGTCTTTTTAACTGTAATGCCTTTCCACCAATAAGAGTAAAACAAATAGTTGTGCAGGCTATCTTTTTTGTAAAGAAGTTTAGCAAATCAACGAAATGATTTATTTCGAAACAGAACGTCGTTTGACACTTTAGAAGTATTTTAAAAAGTACATTCTTTCAATATTCCATAAATTAATTATGTTAAATTGTAAGTGTCTCCAGTCACAATGTGGAACTTTCTTATATTATATTTTGATATCGCATTTATGATTCACTGCTCACCATCCCACACAAATATTCAGCGAATATTTTGTTATTCGGGATCATTTAATTGAGTAAACTATATATATATATATACATAATATATATATGTTATCCATCCATTGCTTTCAATAGAAGTTCTCACGGTTGAATAAACAGGATAACATAAATAGTTGCCACGAAAATCCCAGTAGGGGTGAGTTGTTTTTTTGTCGGGTTTATTTTCCCAGCCTTTTTCTTCTCAGTGTTAATATAACCCAAAGGGAAATTTGTAATAGTTAAATTGATAGTATTATTTATCTTACTAAGCTGCTAATGTAAGAATCGTTAATGTAACATGAATAATTTCAACTTATTTTATAAAATTTCAGATGAAAAATATATTTGAGGAGTTTAATATAAGATTAGGGCTTATAAAAAACCTAGTTTTCAAAGTTTCACGTAAAATTACGATTCATTTAAAATAACAGAAAGTTAAAAAAAATAAACGCTGTAGCTTTAGTTTTACGAAGAAATACTTCACCAAAACATTATACGGAATTCTGCTCTTCAAGAGATTTGTTGTAAGATAAATATACATTATGCACATATGTATACCATTAAATATGTAAAGTTACTAGAATGGTTCTAGCACAGGGGTAGGGAACCTTTTCTTCTCTAAAGGCCGCATTCATTTTTCTGATTCGACATAAGGCCGCAGTAAACATTGACTAGGTAATCTTTGGCCGGAAACAGGAATTTACGGTCAGAATATGTTAGGAATTTACAGAATTACAGAATTGGTCAGAAAGCCGCACCAGAGTAGCCAAAAGGCCGCAGGTTCCCCAAGCCTGTTCTAGCACATTTCACCATCACTATGATGAATAAAGTGATATTTTTTTTAAAAATGGGTCGTGGTTGTAAGATTTTTCTGAATCCAACTCCACAGCCATGGTTGAAATTTCATGTATCACCCAAAAACGCTGCTAATTAAAAAAGTATCTAAAATTGTAATTTTATTACAAGAATAACGTACTTTTACTGTACACAGTATATATTTTATTTTAAAAATACATTGTTTAATTATAGATAATAGATATAAAGTCATTAGCAAACTGTTAACCCAAAACAATCATCTCCATGGATGACGATACAAAACCCTACAAATAATATTTTTTACCAGTTAGTAAAATTGTTTGTCGGTTCTTATATTTTTACTTAGTATGGGTCAGGCCTTTTGAGGGTAAGTATTATGTATACAATCTAGAAGGCACGATAAAATAAATTAAGAAATAGTCGGAAATGTGTATACATATATACGGATTTCTGTCATGGTTAAAGGTTCTTAAAAGCAGTAGCAACTGAGAAAATTCAGAAAAAAATCTTTATCGTATATATATAGAAATATGATATAAACAATATATCATATATATTATGTTGAAGATAATTATGCCAGTGTAAGAAAACCCATCTGGGCAAATACTCCCATTTTCCCCAAAAAAAACAAGTGATTAATAAAAGCCTCAATATATTCTATTCTGCGCCATTTCTTTTCATTCCATTTGATCCACCCTTAGAGCAAGGGTGTCTAATATATATCAATAAGAAGATATGTTGTGAATGATGAACAAAAAAAAACAAATATTTTTCTTTTACTATCAGGAATGATAACTTGACATTTTTTTAAAAGGAAATACCTACAATCTGTTTATATTTCATAATAATCACTGGAAGATAGCTGTAGAACAGAGATGCCCAACTGAAATCATTTGGTGGGTTAAATAAAATAATGCATGTCTCTGATGGGCCACACGTAAATATTTTATGATTTAATAATAAAATGAGTCTCACTATTACTCTGACCATTAGAGCGAGATAGCAACCGACGCGTGTCAAACTGTTTTGCTCAATCGGTTGCCGTTGTCCCTCAACACTTAATTGAATAATAAAAAAACTTATCAGCCAAATATCTGAGTCTGTAAATTTATGCTTTTAACTTTTTTGGAGATCTTTTTAAATTGGTATTACTACAAATTAGTGTCAGGCGACGGAATGCGACACCCAAGCAAAAAACACGTCACAAATTTGGTATTACATTTTTTTTGTATTTAACCAGTTACAAATTGTAGAGAATGTTGAAAATTTCAAAAGGGCCACATAAAACCTTTAATCAGGCCATATGTGGGCCGGGGGCCAAGGTTTAGGCATGCCTGCTGTAGATAGACAAAATAAGGTAGCCTAAAGCAGCCGTGACGTAAATCGATAGACGATGATATGCTCTGCATTTTTAAGCATATAAATAATATACATATCCTGAATAATTATTTAGTTATCTAAAGATTTATAAGTTTTAATTTATTTAGTTGTGGTTAATAAAAAACGGTTGTAAATCAGTGATTGTTTTTTTATTCGACAGTAGCCCACTAAGTGCATAACCTATACAACTTATACTTTTATGTATTTTTTTTTTGTGACAATGAATAATATCAAATTATTTTAATTGAGCATTAATTCCTCGATACCAAACTATTAATAGTAATAATAGTTAGTACATATGTATGTGATAAATTTAAACATTTTTTCATCTTATTAACAAATAATTTTGTATGCGAAAAAAGACTTGAAAGATGCTTTATAATATTGAACTAATACGCAATTCAATAAAAACGTATTCGAAAATCTGCTCAAAATTTGGTCACATATTAAGGCACGGATTAACGAAATTGTCCAATAAAAGCTATTTAAAATAGCCGGATATCACTAAACCACGGGCAAGGGACCGGATATTAGTAAATGGTAGCGTTTGGTACCGTTGACGGATGGCTGATTATTATGTTGGTATCTCTACCAGAAAAAAGCAGACATAGATATAAACGTATCGAATTCAATTAGATGATTTTTGGATGCTAATGTTTATTAGTTTTATTTTAATTAAATTACGCCTAATTAATTCGAACATGATAGCAATAGATAATTATTATTCTGAAATGTTTGACCACTTCCACATTATAATGTCGTTAATTGTAAGTGAGACACATATTGCTTGAAGAATATTATCAGTGAAATAAAACGAAATATAATAATTTAATAACTGGGAGTAGCGAAAGGGATTTATTAACAACTATTCCTGTACTAGTCTCATCCTTCTATCCCTCCTACTCTATTTGAGACAAATTATATTGAGGACGCCATATGCTCCACATTGGAATCGGACATGGATAAACAAAATTGTAGAATTATTTACAAATTCTATTCTAATGTCTTTTAACAATTATTGTTTGTTACACCATGTTATTAGGCTAGCTTTATTTTGTATATATTAAGTATTAAACATGTTTCGATTTATGTTTTTATCAGTTAATAATGCTCGTGACGAGCGAAGCCGGTCTTGATCTTTGGCAATTGATACAAAAAACGGTATTTTACCATTTTAATATAATGGCCAATAAATAATTGCCAGTTAACACCTTAAAAATTACTTAAATAAAACCCTATGAAAAGATGAAAATTATTGGAAGTTCGAAGATTTATATAGAATGCTTCGCTCAAACCGAGGACTGCCAACTCATTTCGAATGAAGAGTTATGATTACGAAAACTATTTGTAGAGATGTTACACATCCTGAATGGTATTATGCAAAGATAATATGAACCGATCGATTGCCTGTGTTCTGGTATTAATACTAAATAAGTAGTTACGCGGTGTTTATAAAACCATTCAATATTATTATAAGAAGACAACAATATTATAGTCATTCCTTCTAACTAGTAGGTACCTTGTCATGAATAGATTGGTCTGGTTTTTCTCTTTATCAACATGAAATAATGATTATATGTATTTCGTTCCGATTGTAAAACAATGTTTAATTTTAAATACAATTTATGATATTCGATACCAAATACAATCAAAACCTACAAAAATAACGCATGAATCATTTAATATTACAATTGGCGACCATGCCATACGCAATGAAAAACAACAGCCTTTTTGGTGGCGATTTTTATTTCACATTCAATTATTGCCGGTCAGGATTAACCAATCACGGCCAATTAAATTGGATTGGCAATGTTTCGATTGGACATTTGAGGTCGTGCCGTGACCAATAGAACTAATAAAAAGAATCCCTCTGTCCACAGACCGATTGATTAATCAATATGGACATGTACGGATGTACCTAATTAACCAAAAATAAAGCGGAAGAGGAATAGAAATGGATCGTGTATAAATGACGTTTAAAAGTTCGTTTTAATATTCGATATAAATATATAACGTAGGTTAAGAGATATTTTTATTATTATCTCAACTAAAAATAATTCCAACATATCAATAAATTGTGAGATAAGATTGGAAATAATAATATAAATTTAAATGCAGTGCCATCTATTGCAGTTATTGCGCTGCACGTTCTAATAATCAATTGAATGTAGTTTCAAAACTAACACTAGATGGCATGACGTTACATTGAGAATAAAATCGAAAGTATTGTCAGTATGGCGATAAAAAATTCTTAAATAATGTATTGTGCGCACATGCGATAGATACGCCGAAAATTTACTTTACGAAGTTATTTATGATTAAAATTTGTTAACGCTTTAGTACTGATACTGCACGTAAGAAGATAATAATTTAATAAATACCTCCGATATATCGAAAACTTTCAGGGAGCCTAGGAATTTGGAGTGCGAGGAACGCACGATAGGTTATCTTTGAAATGTTTGAAGCGAGAGGTTATTACAAAATGTTGTCTCTGGGAGGAGAAAACTTTCGTCAATACGTAAACACACATTAATTCTGAGCAAATATTTAGAGAGCACTATGAAAAGACAACAATCTCTAGTCAAACTTAATTATCAGCTATGTATGATATGTGAAAATAATATCTGGGTTGGTAATGGTGGTATATTGGAACGTGTTATATGGTATCCAACTGTGTTATCAGTACAAACTTCTGAAATGTTTCGTATCAAGACAAGCAGGGCTATATTATATTTTATGTACTTATTTTCCAACATAATTTGGTGTTCTACGCGATAATTGTGTATGTAAAAATATAAAGAAATGATTCTTGAAATACAGCAACAAAACATTATGCCTTCATGAATTCGCTACGTGCTCCACATTGAGAGTGGACATGAACGAAACATAATAATATGAAGAGCTGTAGAAGAAGACACGTCCATTATTAAAGTAAACTAGTAAAGGTAATTTGAGGCACATATATTATGTGATCGGATGTTTTTATTAAAACTTCTAACGTCCAATACAGTAATGATGATGATCGAAATATGACAGAACTACAAATGTCGAATCTCCCAATTGTAATAGTTTTGTTGCAAATAAATTATCTATTCTAGACGCTTGTTGGAGGCTAAGACGAAAATTTACCACTGTCATTTATTGCTCAACTGGCAAGGGGTGGATACGGTAGGAGCAACACAATAGCGTGGCCATTTGTAGCATTCCGACAGCAACAAGCGGGATTTGAATGACACATTGCAAATAAAGCGACAATAGCGGACAGTCCTCTTCAAACAACAACTGGGTACGGTTTCTCTTTGTACTTTGAACGAAAGGCTCGCTTTGAAACACAGGTGCGTGTGAACTTGCGATTGCTGCGACACAGAAGCGGATTGGAAATTTAATGACAGCCGCCATTTTTTTTTAGATAATTTTACACGAAAAACGGAACATTGTTAATTTATTTTAAAGTAAAACATCGGACTTTTTTTTATTTTCGTTAATAAATTTTGGAAAAGAATAAAGTATAAAGATTTTTTAAAAAGATTTATGTAGTTAAAATATCAATAGACTGTAAATTATTGATCATATCGTTTAAACATAAAAAAATAACCATACATATAAATGTATATTAAAAACGATAGAATTTTAACCGCAATACAGATTATTTGTTGTCACTGAAAATTACGAAATCTTCACAAAAGATTACAATGTCTGATTTAAAGAATTGCTTCCCCGAAGGATTCATTTCAGACACCGATGTAAACTGCTGAATTATTACAGTATTGGGTTTTATGTAAGCACAATTCGGTATGGCGTATTTTTCCAAAATCACCGAGGAAAGAAATAAATTACTGCAAAGTACAGATCTGAATTGTTTGTACGCGTGAGTATATCGTGTTTGGTCCACACTGTGGATCCACAAAGGAAAGATAAGGTGGAACACTGTTAATGAAACAACCTGCTGGCGTAGAAATTTATTAAACACGAACAGATAAAACCCAACGAATAGGGGCTCGAAGCACGCGCAAAAAGACACCACCCCCCCACGTCCCCCGTTCACAAATCGACGTGGTCGTGAGCCACCTGTAATCTCGAAGTTTCTGTGATGATTTTTTGTACGCAGCACGTCCACTGCGGATGAAATTTGTACAATAAAGACAATTGAAGGTAAAAAATAATCATAACAAGGTGACATGTAGTGCTCAGAGTAAATTGGACTTGAAATTTACTTAACAAAGAATATTGATTGCACTACATAAATAATTATAAAAAAGCTCACATAATTACAATTCCACTTTCTTCGTGTATTCATTCTGTATTTTTGAGTACGTATTTTTTTTATAAAACAACTCAAAACGAATGATATGAATAATTTTAAAGAAAGGATACAAGTAATCCCACAAGAATTTTAATGTAGTTGCTACTTCACGACGTCGCCAGAACTATGCATCAAGGTGATTTAGTTTGACTAGTACTAAGATAGAAAATAAATAAAAATAAACCACTTTTTGTAGTAATTCTACATGATTTATTTAAGATCAGGGCCGTCTTTGCTGATCGCGAGTCGGCCAGAACATTTTTCACCAAGAATTGTCAGTGAACACATAAAAAAGATACAATATATCATTTTACCTGCTCTGACATCCTTACTTTTATATTAAGCTACTGTAATCATTGTATTTATTTCGAATTGCGTTGTTCTAAGAAACGAAACTTACATTAAAATATTTTTATTTTAAATATATAAGAATTGAGTTTGGAAAATCGGCTTAAAAAAACCTCAAACAACCAGCTATACGCATTAAAAAGAAAATATCCAGCATTAAATCCTAAAATTGTTTTCAACCTTAAATTCGGTGCATCCGGCTTACAAAAAAAACATTTTATACCAAAATTCAAATGTTTCTAGTGTTTTAGTGTTTTTTTTTTTTAAATAAATATTAATATTAACAGTAGAACCAATGAATCGGTTTTCAACGCTAAGATATATAAAGTGATAATTAAACAAAATATAAAGGACGAGTATCGAATATTCACAACTCAAATATTAACCTATCATTTGACAATGTCAAACCTGTTATGTAATGTATAACTTGGCGAGTAAGTCTGCAAGGTTTCGTGCGTCAAAGTTGTCAAGGAAACATGTCCACGTCTGGGATCCAGACTATAGATGGGAGACGTTAACTTCAGATACAGTTATGAACTATGGGCCACAACGACACGAATTAAACTCCCTTTGCAGATTACAAACTAAGACTTTGTCTAGCAAAACAGCTTTACTTGTCTAATACGATTAGCTGTGCTGTGTTAATTAGGCAATGGGATATATCCGATAAACAGACTCAATGGTAGCACACAACGGGATGGACCAAGCAAAAAAAGTGTGTTGTTTAATAAATGATAATAAAAACAAAAATAACTATAACTGTTTGTATAAACACATTTTTTGACGCATATGAATAATCATAAATTTAATTTTTAGTACATTGTGGGAGTAAAAATGTGGTTGAGATTAGGGCATTCCATCCCGGAATTTTTTTGTTATTCCGGGATTTCCGGATTAACAATTTTTCTCATCCCATGATTCCAGGATTGATTATTCGCCATAATATCATGTCACAATTGTTTGAGATTATTGCCGAAAAAAGTGGATGATTAATAGATTCCAGAATTTTTATCAACTCGAAGTGACGATTTTACAGATTCTTCAATTATTGAAAAGTGTGAAAGATTTTTTTTGAAAAAACTTACAAATTGATAGATTCCACAATTATTCAAAACAATTATTAGACCTTATTTTTTAGCTCAATCCTTTGAAAAGGTTATGTCTGTCAGCGAGTCCAGCACTGTTAAGATTTTTTTAGCTCTACTTAGGGATTTTTACATGGTACAGTGAATCCCAAAATTCCGGGATTAGTATTAAAACGATCCTGTGATTACGGGATTGCAAAATTGCTCGAGATCCCTGATCCCGCAGGGATGTATGTCGTCTTACTAAAACTGTCGCGCGCTTTGGTCTAGTTGGTTAGAACTTCCACCACCGAGCAGGTTGGTCAGGGTACGATTCTCGGGAAGGTCAAGAGCAAATTCAGATTGTTTTTTTCAATTTTATTATTATTCACCTTAATCGACTTTAGCAGCATAGAAAGGACATCAAAAATTAATGACATTATTTATATGCAGTAAATATATCTCAAGTAAAAGTAATGTACGATCTTAATTATGAGTTTCTGGCTCGGCTAAGCTTTTTATAATTTTACAAATTAATTTCATTCGAATCCGGGAAGTATGCTGAGAGAAAAAAAATCGTTTCGTTAATTAACTGACTGACGTCTCTATGGTATTATTGGTTTTGCACGGATAAATCCAGGGTGACAGTTGAAGTCTTTGTGTTTAATTGTTCGCTATGGCGTCAATTAACTTTGAAAGGTTCATGCGGAGCCCAAAAACACTTTACACAAATAAGCCGGTAAACTTACCCAGCTTAATTGGCAACTAAATGGAGAGCTTTTCAATAATATATTCGGAAGGTACAGTTATAAAAACGAGAAAGGGAAGACATAGTATATGTATATGCGTTCATTAACATTTAAAGCAATTATAATAATTTAATAACGTTTCAACTTACAGCAATTTCTTACTTGGGAAAAATCGACATGTAATTAAAAGTTCATATTGAAAATGATTTAAAAAAAAAAAACAATTTGCGAATAAATACCATTCAATGGCTATAAAGCAGGTGCAGTACTGAACATGGGAAGTAAACTACACTACACCATGTAAAGATAACGACTTGGTGTAGTAATAATAAATTTAATATAATAATAATGTGTACCTGGCAACGCTCTTTACAGTAATATTATAAAGCCATGAGTGTACTCGTTCGATTTTCAATCAGAATATCCAAAAAATAATTTTAAATGATCACTAGAAAAAATATGTGAGTATTGACGGTTATAAATAAATAAAAAAAAATAACTGATCTTACCTTCGCTGTCACTGGTATCAGACAGTGGGGGTTCGTTGGCGATGTATTGTCTACCACTCAAGAGGTTGCTTTCCACCACCGGACGCTTGTCTTCAAGTTGCCGTCTGAAAGCGCGATGGTCATCCTGAAACAATACAAAAAATGTATAACATTATGTATAATATACAATACGATGTAAATAACTAAACAATCATTCTCACACAAATGGATCACCTCTCTAAACCTAATTATTGTAAAACGAAAAGAGGTCTGTCTTTAATATTAATGATGGATATATTTTTATCAGATAATAACATTCAAATAAAGCAAGCTAAAACTATAAACGGGTATTTGATGCAGTAGTCAACGTCGTTGGCTTACATGATGGATTTCACGGGTTCAAGTTCCAATACGAACAGCACTTTTTTCAAACTTCTGATTTTCGAAGTAAGATTGTTCCAAGTGATTTTCTGTTCGAAGGGAGTGTTTGTGATTGGGTGTCTAATTCCCTTCCACCAATCTTTTTCTAAAATTACGGGGTGTAGCATGAGCGCCAACAACTAATCTCCCACTCTCTGTTCGAAAAAAGAGAGGTCGAGGAACTGAGTAACAAGCAGTTATTGTAGAAAAACTTTTATAAGATATCTCCATTAGAGAGCTATATGCTTCACACTCAGAGCTGACTTGGATTAAAAAATACTATAAATATCATGTCAGTACCACCTGTCAAAATTCGCTCAACACTCACGTTCTTTCTCTCTCTCACACGTAAACGCATATATTGTCAAGCATCGTGCGCAAGAGCAGAGTTGTGCCTGCGTTACAAACAGTTAAATTACTCGATAGAAATATGAACAATTAATTGTGTAAATTATTGACATAAAGCACACCGTTAAATGCACGGAAAGATGGTTTAAACTGAAAATTATATACATGCGATCTATAATAAAGATTAGATCGCAAAGGTAGAATTTAGAAATTGGTATGGTTTATGTAATTTTGGCTACGCCGAGCTCAAGTGTTTTGCACACTACGAAGGTGTAAGTAAGTAATTTAGAGTGAATAATTTAAACATAATTCATAATTTGGAGACGGCGGCATCTCTTCCTGTTGGTGTGCAGAGACGCCGAGAGATGGTGTGCATCTCGTAATTAATTATTTACACGAGCGCGATCAAAATTTTGTCACGCTGAAAAGCGCCCATGAGCCATCTATTGAAGAGATTTTCATTTACGGACTTTAATTTGAATTTGGAACGTAATTATAAAAATGTAAACAACTTTATAACGATGTAAATGTATCACTTTATTTCATAAAACTTTAAGCAGACACGTTTAACTCGCTTTGTACAGTATGCTTGTATCATTATAATGATAACCTGGTACTTAATTTATATTAGTTTATATTATATAACCCATATACTTTTTGTTTAGATTAAAATTTATTTTTACTATTTTACATATAGTTTTCTGACGTTTTAATGTTATCCGAAAAACATGGTCTCCAATTTTTATTGCGCCTGAGGCCTCTCATGCGCTTAATTCGCAATTGTAAATAGTTGAAATCACGAAGTCTCTTTTTTTGTAAAATATTAAATACTTATTACTGATTAGTAAAATAAATAATGCTCTTTATTTTATATTAGATAACTAATATGGATTATATAATATGATTGATTATAATGAGATATTATATAAAACACCAAAAAAAGACTGCAAAAATGTTACTATTTAAAAAATGTTACGAATGAACATAATTTATAAATAAAACTAAAGTACTTAAAATAAAAACATTTTAATGTCGTAATGAAAAAAAAAGTTTCAAAAAGTAAATAAGTCTGCAGCGAGCCGACAGTTCATAAGCTAAAAAGCTAGACTTAAAAAAGCTGAAGGCATTTTCTAATTGAAAAATGAATTGTCGACCAATTTGTAAAATTTACTACCGAGCGGGGAAAATTCTCTCCGTAATCTGGGCTGGAAAAAATTCTCGTTTATTAAGTTGCCAGGCAACTATTTTCGAAATTACAAGCGAGAATTTCAGAAAATTGTACTCATCGTAATGATTATTATAAGCTATGTAGCCTTAAATACACAAAAAATGTTTTACAATGAATTTTTGGATGAATAATGTGATAAATTTGAATCGTTCAAATTATTTACATTCACACAGATTTTGCCGCTAACGACCCGGATTTCGCCTTTCGGCATCTTCAGGCGTTCAAGTGCACGTCAGTTCAAGTTCATCCGTACAATTCAACGCCTGAAGATGCCGAAAGGCGAAACCCGGGTCGTTAGTGGCAAAATCTGTGTGAATGTACATAATTTGAACGATTCAAATTTAATATTGAAATTCCACCAAGCAGCTTCCGTCGAAATATTAAATTGTATAAATGAATAATGTAATAGTTGTTGGTTTTCACTGTAAATACTTGGTAGAAAAGTTTAATATATAAAAAAAAAACTTTTTTTGTAACGTACTTTTTATAAATTAAAAATAAGTACGAATTTAGCTTATTACGAGAATTATGAACTGATGAGAATATAAAGGGTTATTTACGCAAAATTATGTTAAGACTTGTGATAGTATAACAATGTGTAACAAATAATTTGGGCCCATTAAGGGTGAAGTGAGCCAAATGGTATTTTAAAAAAATATGCGTTTTAATATTCTACATGTGCGATCTAAAGTGAAGTGCGATCAAAAAACACGCACCGCAAGTGTTATCTTCCTAAAATAAAAATATTCAATAGTCAAAAACATATAAGTATAGACGTGATTGCACTTTTTCCAGTCCAATAGTCCAATAGAAAAGTTTGACCATTTAACTACTCGGCTCACTTTCAACAGTCTTTAATTATAATGATACTAATTAACGAACCGTCTGCTGTATAAGGTTAGTTTTTAAATCAATTGTGGCAAAAAATAAATAAATATTGTATTTAAAAAACTAAATGCAAAATAAATTAACATAATAATCTATACTTATGTTCTCCTAATTTAACTTTGGTTTAATACAAAAAAGTAGCAAAATAAGTCTTATAATATGACAGGTATTATGCTTTTGTTGAAGATTACATTCAAATTAGGAATATGTCAATATTCAAAAATCGTGACCAATCACATTCGAGTGACGGGCATTTATGTCATACGGTATTATTATAATGATTCAGCTGCATTGGCAAAAATGTCCGTTGCAGCTGTCATTTCTTTTCGACGAATTCACGTAAAAATGTCTACCGCTGACCTCGTAAAACGACCGAACAATGTAATGACGTTATATAAAATAATCTGAGCATCTTTTTAATATTCTGGGTAATAAAAAAACACTTTTATAGTGTTGTACTCTCAGCGATGATATTTTGTAATTTTTATATTAGCGAAATGTCAGTTGTTAGGCAGATATTGTTGTGAATTTAACGTGTCCTATTTTTTACAACATTTGATTCAAATATTAAGTATATGTAAGAAATAGGATGAGAATGAATTCAAATTTAAAATGTACTTTGTATATGTACATTTCTGTACGAGGAAAGGGTTGGATTATTCGATAATATTCACATACACAACAATTACTGTAAGAAATCAGTTGTTAGCTTGTGATTTCGCGTTCTTTTTGTGAAACGTATGTGTTAATTTTTAAATTTTAATGATTTTTCGAGACTTCAATTTGAAAATAAAACAAGATAATCCGATTAATGGTTATTTTATTAATGAAATTATAGTGTTTTAAATTGTTGACATTTTGAAAGTAATGCTTTATTTCATTATAACCAAGTACGATGTACTTGCTCATTCCAATATAATTAAAATGTGTTAAAAGATATTTATTAAATCTTTAAAAATACAAAAATAATCATTGAAAAAGTAAAAACAAACAAAAAGCAGGGTTAACCGATCTCTATTTATTCCGTTTTTATTCACCATTATTCAGAAAATAGTTTCCTCTTTCCAAGATAGTCTAACTCTAACAGAATAAGTTAATTAGAAAAAATATTTTAAATTGAAAATTATTAATATATATAGCAGTATTCCCTCTCCTGAGAGTTTCCTCGGATGACAACCCTTGTTCTATTGCTTTGGTATTTTAATGAATATTTTTTTAACATTTGTGATTTCGGGAACAGCAAAATGGCCGCCATTTTGATTGTCACGTCAGTCGGTAGCATCACTAAATTAAAACAACATAAAAAATACACGAAAAAGTAATTGTCAGCCTGTTGAAATACGACGTACGAGTGACCTTTCAGGGCTTATTTCCACTACGGCCCGCGCGACATTTCCATGCGTGTTTTGCCATCATTCCTAAAAAAAACATTTCGCGACATTAAATACGAACCCTATTCACAATGATAAAAAAAAACATTATGTAACGCTACATAGACTGTCGGTGTACCGTGGAATGAATTTAAAAAATATATTTACCGGTGAATATAATATACGATATGAATGTGATTGACTGACCAAAAATTACAATTAAACACTTGGTATATTTTGTGTATCGTTTTACTGCCATAAGTCATTAAATGTCATTTTGGTCAAGAGTGAGTTAGATTTCAGAATTTACCTTTTTTTCATGCTTTACCCAGTAAAAAAGTCATTATGTCGAAAAATAGCTTAATTAAATACCCTTAAGCTTAAACTAACCTCATGAGTTGTTACCATGGTATTTGCAAGAAGTAGCGAAGTATGTTAACAAATTTTGGGTTTGTGTAATGTAACACCATGAAAACCTAGTAGCAAAGGATGGAAAAGTCAATCTGACTACACTTATTATTAAGTTAATAAAAACACAATATTCCCTTGTACTTTATTCCGCTTTATTTAATGGGTCAAGACCGGTTTCGCTCATTGCGAGCATTGTCACCTGATGCGATGCAACTCGCAATGAGCGAAACCTGACTTTTTAAATAAAGTGGAATAAAGTACAAAGAAATATTGTGTTTTTACTAATATAATGCATTTCCACCAAGTATTGACAGTGAACACCCTAAAAGTGATTATTATTAAGCCACAAAGCGTTTATATTCGACTACTTTTTATTTAATTTTGTTTTCTTATAAGTTGATAATGCTCGTCATGAGCGAAACCGGTCGGATCTTGCTAAATAAAAGTGGAAGTAGTACAAAAGAATATTGTTTCCTACCTATCAAGGATTCTTAAAAAGAAACATTCGTTATTCGAAATTTTGTTGAGGTGAAGAGGCGTAATATAATAAAAATATAATGATTTACCTGTTGCTTGATCAAAGCTGAGCATTCTCCTGCAGGAGGCCCGAACCCGCTAAGTTCGGTGTCTTTTCTGATGACCCACTCGATCAGCTCTCGCAAGGAAAGAAGAAGAGCGGACCAGTGTTCGGCATTACTCTCCAGTCGGTTTCTGAAACAATTAAAAAATAAAAATAATAAATATAAACTGCTTTAAAGTCACAATGAAAAAACACACACACACACACACCGAATTGCATCGCTATCGTTA
The DNA here is from genome assembly GCA_031772345.1 of Himalopsyche anomala. Lineage (NCBI taxonomy): Eukaryota > Metazoa > Arthropoda > Insecta > Trichoptera > Rhyacophilidae > Himalopsyche > Himalopsyche anomala. The sequence goes on along the minus strand of CM062825.1, from coordinate 10,922,750 downwards.
TTAATAAGAATGTTAAAGCATAAAACTATTGAATATCCGTTTTCAACAATAAAATTAATATATTTGATAGATTCGGCGGTGACTTTGTGAAGATTCATTTTTATATGTATATAAAATTAAGTTTGATAAATTTGTTAAGAGACAAAACACGTGTCAAAAGTTGTAGCACAGCGAGCGGAATAAAAAAGATATTAAATTTTATTTTAGATTAATAAATTGAATGGTTTTTTTTTGAAATATTTAAATATCGAATTTAGAAATGTAAAAAGACGTAACCCACACATCGAAAAAATACAGCGGGCACAAAGGTCACCGAGGTCAAAAATTAAATGCACGAAGACTCATTAAATACACTAGTAAATTTGAAACGTTCAAATTATGTACATTCGTACAAGTTTTTTCATTAACGACTCGGGATTCGCCCTTCGGTATCTTCAGGCGTTCAAGTGCACGGATGAACTTGAACTGAATTGAAAACTTGTGCGAATGTGTAAAACATAATTTGAACGATTCAAATTTAATATTGAAATTCCACTAAGTACTTTCAGTTGAAATCTTAAATTAGTACACTAGTGTATTATTGAGTCAATCTAATATTAGCTTAATACATTGCTCAAAGAAAATCTTTTTTGTCTTCTTTTTAAAAAGTAAATAGTAAAATTTAGATACTAATTCGGCATTTGCAACTTATATAATTTTGATAGAACGTGTATTGAGTTGTATACATTGTGATTATCGAAAACCTGCGGACGACTTCCTTTTGAACTCTACGGTTTTTTACGATATGAATATATTCCTTTTATTTTCTTTTGTATCATCTATACATAGATCGATTTTAAAAACTTAACATTTAAACGACATGATAAAAAATATTATTGAATGAATTATTAGGTTATTATATTTCAGTTAAAAGATGCACTGCAAAACTATTTCGTATTTCAATATTTTAATGAAAAACTATATAATTAATTAAGGCCGTCATATGTAATAAAACAAATAGCGTAACTGATGGAGTGTAAATGTTCGTGGATAGCGAAAGTGAATAAAACCAGTATAAAAAGCGATGTCCGTGTATACGTCGACTTTTTGTCAAAATCTGCACTATTTTTTCAACAAACGTTGACAACATTTTTTTATCAATTATTAGTGGACTTCAATGTATAAAATTAAGGGAATACCGTTACGGTCCAAAAATCTGGAAATTTATCCTATACGCAAAACTAATTTAACTTTTGCAAAAGTAACTCATTATCAGCGATCGCATAACAAAATACGAAGCCTTGCGTTTTTTTTTTTGTGAACGCTTTGCCGTAAAAAACGAACAGGAAAAGCGTCATTGAAACTGGGCAAATGTAATACAAAGTTACATAAAACTGCGCGGCCAAAATGCCAGATGGTGCCCCGACTTACTTACATAGAAGCAGTCAATAAAAAGTTTATTTATTCCGAAGGAAAACAATATTTTGAGATATTGAAGTGTCTGAATGAACTGGTTAAAAGCGCAGTAAATAAACAGCCTTTTGCGGGGCAATTAACAAAGAAACTTCTACTTTTGTCAAACGAAACATATTATGATTAATTTTTAATTTATAGTTAATCGATATTTGCTAATTTTTAGATAATTATTTATTTATTTTTATAAAATAGATACTGTTAAGAAAGACTTTTATGTTTCTTGTGTATAGTCCAAAACCTGTGTATGTGAACATTTTCCCTCGCGTTTTGGGAAGTTCAGTTAAATTCGATGTGTTATTTATACTGATATTATTCTGATAATTAGAGAGTCTTTTATATCTGAATCGATGCATTAATTAAATTTTCTTTGGCTTTATTAATACATTTGTATTAAAAGTGATATAAAAATATCTATATATAAATAATATGCAATCAATGATGTTTATGGATATATTATTTTAAAAATGAAACGACTTTCATATACATATATATATATATATGCATATAAGTATGTATGTAGAAACAAATTTTTGTTGGCTTTATTATTTATTTTTCAGAACGTCGGGGGTCATTTGCTTTGTCCCAGAGAAAAACCAATTCAAAAATAAATAACATGTGGAATAAATTATATGTATAAGCTATAAAGAAAATTAAAAAAAATTCTGTGAAGCTTTAATAAAATACATTTTTCATTGATTCCTGGATGCCAGAGCCTTGTGTAAAAATTTCCGGTCAAACAATCAGCCACGGCTCGCGTTGGCTTTTCATAAAAAAAGCGTTTAATTAAGGAGAACCAAACGAAGGCGAAGATTTAAATTTTGACAAAATATTGGATTCATTGTCAGAGGCGACGCCATTTGCATAATAAAGGGAAGAGCGGTCGCCCAAGGAGCGGGAAAACGAGACGAGGGGCGGAATAATATGAAATGTTTAGAACGGGGATCATGGCCGACTGCAGGGCGGAAAACAAAAGCAACTTGCTGGGAAGTGAAAATAAATACCTAGGATCATTTGGTGTTAAAAGAACTGTGTGAAACCATTCAGTTATTGCAATGAAACGAATAAATTTAAATGTGAATAGATGGGTAACTTTGATTAATGAGTTTTAAAAATGGCAACACTGTAGACAGAATAAAAAGATGTTATTCACAACGTTGGTAACTAAATCGTATTCATTGACATCTGTAGAAAACTACACTTATTTATAAAATATTTGTAAGAATCGATGTAATTCTTCTCCATAATCAAATTCCCTTTCATGAGAGTTAGTCTTAAGCTTGTTTTTTTGTACGTCAAACGAATGATAAAGAAATATTATAATGTTCATAAATTGAATTGAAAACCACAATCTAGACATTTTTTTAAAAAAAAAGTATAGTATAAATAAGCTGAAAAACTTTATGTCATAAAATCTTCTCTTCATCTTTAATCTAAGACTGGTGATCACATTACTGGGCGGTTGTTAATTTAATGTGTATTGATTTATAAGCCAATGTCACAGTGGTTTTACGTAAACTACTGTCTTGGCAGAGAAGATTTTGTCAATCCTGGTCATAATCATTTTTGCTACTGTTTAAAGCAATAACTGATAACGATTATACTAACAACCATGTCCATTTATCAACTTTCTGAACTGGAACCATTGTATTCAGTAAAAAGGGACCTACACCGATGATACTGGCAGCATTATGAATTTTAGATTTGAAATCAAGTAAATATTTTACAAATATTGTGTTCATAGCATTATATAACCACGGTTTTAGATCATCAAAATTTTGTACTAACACTAAAATATGTTAATAAAAACACTGATAAAGCAATTTTTTGCTTGTTTGTCAAGAGATTTTGTAAAAATAATATAATATTCTGAAAGTATTATCAAAAATTTATTTAAACGTTTTGCGAGTCTTGAAAATATCTTCACGAGCAAGGTTTGTTTTTTGTGAAGATAAAACTTTTGTATACTGATCCCAAAATTGAAAGCGTCACATATCGTGGATAAAGAAGCGAATGGCGTCTAAGATGCAAACAAAATAACCCAACTTGGCAATATTACGAAGCTCATAATTAACCCGCAAAACAAAGCCTCGGTAAACTTTAATTAAACGCAGAGGCGAAGGAAGTCGCAGGGACTCCCGGAGACTTGCATTTAATTTTGCAGTATTTGTTTGCAATTGTACTTAGATGCAAATAAAAAATATCATTATCAAAGAGTTGGTTGTGTATGTTTTTGTACAATACTTGTTACAACTCACCGAGTCGCAATGGCAACTTACATCTGGCATACAGTCATTCTGTTAAACTGCACCAGAACTATATTATGTATTTATAAGGTCAGCATTACACGTCGCAGACTGCGAAAAGTATATATTGTTAAAAGATGAAAAAATATCAAAGTATTTTAACTCTACAGATATTATTTTATACATGGTTGATTGCTATTCCTGATTATATTCTCATCAGAACTATGTGTAAACTTAGCTATTTAAACTGGTGTAGAATATATGTATATAAAATATAATACATCTTCTCATATAATCTAACATCCTAACATATATAAAAAAATATAGTATTAAAAGTAATAAATTGACTATATTTCCAAGTACGATAATAAATATGGGATCATAGAATGGAAATAAGTTAAAATAGCTGTTATACATAATATATGTACGATAGTATTTTTAAAGCTAAATACTTTGACATTTTTTCACTTTATTATAATGAAATTCAAAAAAGTTAATGATAATTAAATAAATAGAATATATTGTTGCTGCATTATTACAAGTAATATAATTTCAACATTTTTTCATCAATCATCACACAAAATCTCATAAAATTGTTAGATACGAAAATTATGAATGACAGGAAGTAAGGAAGTGGGGGTATCTGTGCATTTATACATTTTTTTTTACATATTTCCCGAAAAATAAATTTCGTTTGTTTTCGTGCATAACTATTTAAGCAATCATGCTTTGGAAGTAGACATATTTATCATGATTGTGAGTGAGTTTAAATAAACGGTGTATGTTATAGTTTGAACTAGTTTTTGTCAAAACTTGCGTGATTGACTTTCGTGCCAGTCGATTTTAATTACTTGAAATTTTGCCACAGCGATAAATTTTAAATTAAAAGTATGTAATAATAAAAACAATTGAAATGCTTTTTAAGGACAAGTCGTCAGATTGTAAAGAAGGTTGAAGAGCTTATACAAAGTTTGCGGTGGGCAAGGGTTGATCGAAGCTTAATCACTAACGATAATGGTGATTAAAAACAAATCCCAGCTCCTATTTTCCGACTGTTAAAGTATCGAAGTGGGGGCATGTTTTCTTCAAAGCCGCATTTCAGGCGGGTTAAGTTGGCAACTATTTCCTATTTTCAAATAATTTCCACGCAAAAATAGCAGCAGACAAACAAAGCATCCATAGAGTTATTACTTCGATGCTGTCTAGCGTTGAAGCGCTTTCAAAAAGTATTTTTTTGTCTATGGAGTTGAAATAAAAAAAAAAATACTTTTTAGTATATTTTAACTCAAGCCTAGGTGTTTTATTAATCTTAATCTGTAATGTATAGAAAACAAAAATTATCCTTTGATAAAAAATGAGATAGATAGATTTATAAAAAAATCTATCAAACGACTATTGCATAATATCTATTTTGATATCAATTGGTAATAATGTCATTTCTTCAGTAATAAATGCACTAACTCGTAGTTTATTTTTATAAAGATGCATTAAAAAAAAGTTATGGAACATTAAAAATGTTATTAATACTTCCCCTGCGGTGCTTAAAATACTTCCGATATGTTGCTGGCCCTTAAAGTACCAAGTGAAAAAACATGTTTTAGCACAGTAATGTTTGATGGACGGTAAAAACTCAGGACGTATATTTTAAAAAAACATGTGTTTCACTTAGTTCCTAAAGATCCAGCAACATATCGGAAGTATTATTTAGCCCCGTAGAGTAAGTAAGTGTTAAAAATAAAATTTGATGAGTAATTTATTTTAATTAGCGTTAATTAATATTAAAGTTGTATCTATAATTCACCAACTTTATTAGATTAGAGAGTAGATTATAAATATAAAATATTCTTGTGTTGAAATACGTATTTTTACTAGACATATATGATTTAGGTTAGTTTAATAGATATTCATTGAGATAGAAGTCATTTCAAGGCTAATTATTTTTTTAGATATAAATATGACAAGTATGATATAATTCAGGAAATACGATGCAAGTGTTGTTAAAGAAAACACACTGAATTTATAAGTTAATAAAAATTACATATTCCATCGAACATCATAATTTTCCAATAGAATTTTTTTCAATCCAGTTGAAGAAAAAATGTTACAAAACACGTAAAAGATTTTATAGTGTGCGCCTCACTAGAAGAAAGCGAGCGTGTATTATAAAATATTAGTAATAGCCTCATTTTACTATTCAAACACTTGCGAGTGGAGATATAAAGTTTATTGTATGCCTTTTCGATAAAACAAGTCAAATGCAAAGACAAAAGTTTTGCACGAATAGGGATTGCAAGACCGAACGAATTTAATACATAAATTTCGGTATTTTATTTAAATTACCGGTATTAAAAAAAAGTTTAAATAAAGAAACAAAAAACGGCCGATTTCTCAATATCTGGCAAGTAAATCGAAAAAGATATTTCGATATTTCATATAAAATACAAACTTAATAAAATTAGTGATTTTCGGTTTGTTAAAATAATAATATATCGTTGAAAAGCTCATCAATTCTGGAACCTGTCAATATTACTAAAACTCTTATATTAAGAAAAATACAATATTTGTACTTATTTCCACTTTTATTTAGCAAGATCAGGACTGGTTTCGCCCATAGCGAGCATTATCAACTGATAAGAAATAAAATTTAAAAGTGAAATATAAAAACGATCGAAACCGGTCTTGATCTAGGTTAATAAAAGTGGAAATAAGTGAAAAGAAATATTGTGTTTTACTTAATATAATGTCTTTCCACCAAGTATTGACAGTGAACCCTAAAAATGAAAGCTCTAATGTAACATATTATATTTTTGAATAAATCGATTGGTTAGTTTGATAGTGCTACAACTAAAAATTAGTAGTTTTGAGATATTTCTGACCATAGTTTTAACGCATCTAAACTGAGTGGTAAAAAAGTGATAATTTTTATGTGTTATTCTTTCGTGAATCATTTTGTCAACGATATTTCGAGTTGTATTAATTTTACACTGAGAGAAAATTGTTTATATCTCTTTATTTTCATATGCAATCATCAGGCTACCGAGAGAAAACTAGTCGCACTTTTGTGAATACGAGAGGTATAGAAATTTAATGGGTTATATAAACTGAAGAAATTTAATTGTTGACTTATTTTTTTAATGGAAATATGCGATGGAATTTTATAAAACATGTGATGGCTTAAATAAATAAATTGATTTCGGTTAAATTTTAATATCGGTGTTTTTCTATTTTAAAATCCGATATTTTGGTATATAAAAAAAATTAATACCGGGGTCTTGGTTTCGGTAATACCGGTGTTGCAATCCTTACGCGTGAATATAATATAATATATTATTAAGCACCAAAATTAATTTTGATTCAAGATATTAACAACGATGTCTTGTATAGACTTTAAAATAATGCCGCAATATTTGAAAGGTTGCCGTATTGATCCGTTATATGACAAAGGTCTCATGCCTGTCATATTAGTGTTCGTATTGTATAGTTTTAATCATTCCGGATGAGGTTTGAAAAGTAATTAGTCAGAAGGAAAGGTATTACGGACATTCTCAGCAATTATTGGATTTCTACTGACCATCGCTGACATCGAAGTTTAATTTGCATTTAACATAATATTGAAAACGAATGTCAAATTTTATCAACTCCATAAAAGATAGGCCAAACCTCATCAAATTATATGTTAATGTATTGTTATAAAGTCGAAGGTTGTGTGAACAATAAATGAGATAAAAAGTTGTAATTTTCTATAACACAAAAATGTGAATGGTCATGATTTGATTTGATGTCTTAACCCGAAATTGCTTTCGTTTAACAAATGATAAAATAAGTGTTTTAAAAAAATATATTTGACATTAAAGTTGAAAGATCATACGAGATATACTCGATGAGAATTTTTGTAGGTCACATGAGATTAAATCAAGGAGAATTAACTTCATGAATACCCATGTCTTAGATCTTAAATTAAAATTGAAAAAATCCAATTTGATATTGACCTTACCGGGAATCGAACCCAGACCCACCTGATCGGTAGAGCAAGCTCTAACCAACTAGACCACATTGGGCGACAAGTTATCTTTCTACCAATATGTATCGCAATAATTTTCTTTTAAAAAAAGTCTATTGGAAAGCCAAAAAATATTAAATATTGTGTACTATCGATTTCATTATTTTTATGCACTATTAATTATTTATAACAATGCAATGTATTTTGAAACATAAATATTTTCAATTAAATACGTATATTGTTTTATATGTTCGTATAATTTTATCATAATATGATTGATAATAACTCATTGATTTATATATAAAAAGGTCAATCAGAGTTTCAAATAATGAAGCAAATTTGGACTTTCAATTGTAAAAAGTATAACATTTTCATGGTTGTTATTTTTTAATAGTTATTTTTACACCGGCATCATAGGCAGTGGGTACAAGCGATAGCACCCAAAAACAAGATAAAGAGCGCCACAGATGCACCCGCCACGGAATATTTATAATAATGATAATAATGTGGTCCCATAAAACACGGAAAATTGAAAATCGGTCGCGCAGAAACGGCCATAAGTTCAGGACGGGAAAGGAAAAATGTTTGCCTCGTGTAAGTTGTAATAATGACGATTAGATGTGTCTGAATTTGATGATTAATTTTTTTAAAAGTGTGTTGTAATAAGACTTAGGAAACAATACAAATATATGTGACAATTTTATACTTGAAACGTTTAAAAATAATATTTTGTTTGAAAAGTGCAAACTGTAATTGGTTTTATATTAATATGATGCAGTAGATCAAGGATCAACCGGGACCCGCAAAGAAAAAATATTTTTAGGGGGAGCCAAAGCGCTGTAAAATAAACGTCTCGTGTCTTTTCATTTTTTGAAATCCTTAATGAAATCTGCCAACGAGCAAAATTTTCAAAGAATTGAAAATTATTTTGGAATCTTTCATTTTCTCACTTTGTATCGAAAAATGAGTATGGGATAACTGATTATAATATTATTAACAGAATATTACTAAAATATTTGCCCTCGTCTATCACATGTCCGTTCCTTATTATATCATATGACTACCAATCACGGACTCCTCCAAGAATCAGGACTGTGTTATAGGTATTCTGAAACATCCCAGCGTACAGCCAAGCAATTTTCAATTTGTTGTGCCTTTGAAAGAGTTCATCAAAATCCAATAGCACTGAATTAATTAAATTTAGGCGAAAAATATAGCTAGTGGATATCATTTGTCGATGTGTTATCTGGATATGTACAAAAAAAATGACGAATGGCAGGCGGTTCTTCAAATATTTGATCCATTTATCGCTTAATTTTCCATTGATCCGAAAATTGTTTCCTCCTTCTCAGGTAAGTTCAATTTTAACTCAAAACGTGTTGTAAAAAATACACAAGTATGTTATATTTAAAATATTTAATAAACGACTGCCATTCACTCCCGAGAGAAAAAAATCTATACTCATAGATTTTTTTATATGAAACTAAAAAAATAAAACTGAGAAACGTCATGTCAAATGAAGGTCAAAAAGAAATTGTGGCGAAACGCTATGCCTTGATTCGGTCCTGTTCATATATGTGTGCCTGTGCATAAATAAGTACCTCTATTTGCGTAGCTGTGTATTTGTGACCATAGATTGTGAGGCAGAGTTTACGGCACAGTAACGTTGGGAGAATTTATTGATATCATAATTGAATTTGAATTTTGCGCGACGCCTGGCGGTGTTACAAAGAAGCTATTTCTCATAAGGTGGTTGCCGCCTGATTTTACTATACCTACTAGGAAATAAATTAATGAACCATGAATTTATTTTGCTAGCCTCTGAGTAATAAGTACTCGCATATAAAATTTTCGCCAAGGAATAGCTCCGATGAAAGATTGTATATTATTTTGCTAAGCATCATGTTCTATTATTTACAAGGGAACATGGTCGTAATTTTGTCAAGTATGTTCTACTGAAAATACTGTCATGAAAGATATAATCACATTGTTATGATAATACAACGATTTCACTATACTTTAAAAAAGTAGTTCCAAAATAATAATTCGTAGGTAAAGTCATATTTTATGCCAATTAATGAATCATTAATGCATACGTTCTTCTTTTCTATGATTTTTTAGTAATTAAAATAATATGTGAACACACAAGGTAATTTATATTATTATATAAACGGTATTTACAACATGATGTTATTAAAGTGCAACATACTAACGTGGTAAGAGAAATCTCGTTCTGTATAACATTATCACAAGATGGCGCTAGTGTTAGGGTTAGTGAACATAGTCTGCATTTCCATGCACGAGCATAACATTCAGTTTCGTTAATTTTACGAACATGCTCCATTGTAATGGTATATTTTTCAACGGTATACAGTTGGTAGTATTGCATAAATTCTACAATAGGTACGAATATGAAATCGAGTTCATAATAAGAATATACAAAAAGTGTGATAATTTCAAAACGCGATGTATTTATACTATGGGGAGAAATGAATATTATATTTTTAAAAGTAAAAGCAATCGATGAAGAACGCTGTTTAAATAAAAATGAGAAAGCACAAAATTGCCGAAGATTTTGTTAATTCTACCCGCGTAGGACTGTATGTATACAGTACAAGTTATTATTATGTGCATGCTAAAACATGCTCCCCGTCAAAATTTTCCGCGGCCGCCATATTGCTTTGCATATGTTACAGCGGGAATTCGAAACAACTTGGCGGTTAATGACGCCATATTTACTTTGGTATACCGCAAAGGCCGTTCATGTTATTTTAAATATTGTTGGAGTCGTTTGAAATTACACAGTAAACTTGTGGCATAAGATATAGAATAGAAGAAGATAATATTAAACGTTGTGTATGTAAATGATGTGCGATAACTAAGAAAATACAGAGGTATTACGATACATATTTGAAAAACCTCCCATTAATATGTTGGTAAAATTTATATTGTGTATTAAAACGGCTAAAAATAGTCTGATATATAAAATAATTTTATCATTTATAAGATAACTAAAAAGTACGCAAGATGAATGAAAGTAACAATTACATAAGTTGATTATTTCAGACACAGCAGTTAGCTTTCATCTCCATCGTGGGCTATTCTCAGTTTTTTTAGGATCTAGATTTTAGAAATTTACTACTACGAGGGTCTCTCGTAACATAATAACATAATTAACATAATTTTCGTATTTCGTTTTAACGGTTTGTAAAACATAAATTTAATAATTGCGGCCATGTAACGTGTGTTATAATCGAACTTTAATAATTTATTTGAGCAATCAAAATAATGCGTTACGTTAGTAAGAGGTTACTTTTAAATAAATTATTAAAATTAATACAAGCTCGCCAAATAGTATATTGTAAAACAATAAAATCATTCTAAAGTGGAAATAATAAATGAAACATTCAAATTCTGATAATCGTTGGAGTTTGACATATCGACTATAACAACAGTGAACATAGCTGCAACCATAATATCAATGTAATACTGACATCAAAACCGAATACAAAAATCATGTTGAGTTATTATAACCCCTCCCTAATAATAGCGTAAAACAAAATAAATTTGAGAATTGCTCCACAGATGGGTCTAAAAATTAAAGAAATACATTAAGAGTTGGTTTATTCTCTGCGTAAGACAAAGATAAAGAATGGAAATGAATGGCTTATAAGCAGGGCTGTGGAGTCGGAGTCGCGGAGTCGCGGTGTTTTGGCCGGAGTCGGAGTCGTGAAAAACGGGCGACTCCGACTACTTTAAAAAAAAAATGCAAATTAAAAAAAAAAAAATTACTCACGAAATTTATGAAAATTGAGTTACGTAATAATTATTGTGATATAGCTTAATAATATTAAACGTGTAGGTGTCATGAGTCACGCCGAGCCAGTGAGTCACCAAGATCCACTGCATATGAGTCCGCGCAAAAGTTGTTGTTTCTTTCTTTCTCATGTCGAAAAAGTAGATTCGATATATTTTTTTTGTTACTTGAAGTGCATACATTTATATGCACGCATTTTTTAGTCAAGTCATAGTCGGACTCGGAGTCAAATTCGGAGTCGGAGTCGTGTTTTTTTTTAACGACTCCACAGCCCTGCTTATAAGAGTAAGGGTTCTTAGATAGTATCCAAAGCGAAAACAAACCCTCCATTTCGATTTTTAAATAATATATTCTATTCATTTAAGAAGCGGTTATTTTTTGTTCTTCATTTCGAAAAGGTAAAAAACGACTTTTTTGTTGAATGTACTATAAAGTATCATCGTCGGCGTTTTGAAGATGGCAGTAAAGTTATCAAAATCAATTGAAATATTTACTCATGTTATTTTACTAACCGAAAATTAGTTATAATTAGATAAACAATTTTGTAGCACAAGGATTTATTTTTGTTTAATCGCATTGTCATTTTGAGTGCTTCTATTCTAGTTGCACTTTACTTCGGCCATTGTGAAATTCGTTGATAGTGTACATATGTAGGTAGCTGTGATGAAAGTTGTCCTACATGAACATGGTTTAAATTTGGCGGTCCGTACCGCTAAATTTATTATATATCGAAAAATATTCCAAATATAAATTATTCGCGCAAATTTGTGCGTGATACAAAAAGTTTATATTACGTTTGCCTGATACTGGTGAAAGTAAAAAAGGGATTTATGGCCGGAATGAAGGATAAAACGGCCAGGTAGGCATTTTTACAAGATTTTCTAGAATATTCGGTAGAATGAGAGTTTGTACAATGAAAAATGGAACGTGATGTAGGCATTCGGCGCGAATAAGATTGCGGGTTTCCCAGATTTGGGCGGGAAAACGAGGGAAGCGGCCATGTCGGCATGTGGTGCACACGCGTCCGCATAAATCGTCCGCCAGTGGAAAGTGCCACGAACGAAGGGATACGAGAGCCGATAGTGTGAGTCGGTGGGCGGCAAAATTGGGACGCTTTGCTTTTAATGGCGGTGAAAAATTATTTTGTTTGTGTTTTGTTGGTATATGTTATGTTTATTCAGGTGCGCTGTGTGATGAAACAAAGCGATTTACAAGGGAAAATAATAGAAATTGATATAAATTAACTAACTATTTTAGTTTTAGAATGCTTAAAGTTAAAAAGGTTTTACTGCCCATCTAACGGAGAAGGCAGTAAATCGCAAAATTTGTAACCTATTTATTAAATAATTAAATTATTAGTGGCATAGTATAATTAGGAATGCCTTCATCAAATGGGATGTATATAAAATTCAATAAGATTGTATCATTAAGAAAAACACAATATTCATTTTGCACATACATATTAACACTTCTATTTACCAAGATCAAGACCGGTTTCGCTCATGGCGAGCATTGTCAACTAACTGATGAGAAATATAACTTAACAGTGATATTTATACAAAACCACTTAATCTTTATAACTCTTTGATAATATTTGTAATTACACGTTAGGGGTGTCAAGCATTTTAATTTGTGTTAAGAGTCACTTATCACTTATTCATAATTGGTACTGTAATTTGTAAATTATTTTCAACGTCAATTGTTTATTATACTTTTTGACTTCACTTTAAATAACACTGTTATAATTATATTTCTTCAGAGAAAGATTTCATTAGATACACGATTGTTTGCAAATAAATCACTAAGAAAAAAAACTTACTATAAATAAGAACTATAAATATTTACTTTAAATTGTATTATTACTTTAAAAAATAGACAACGATTACTTTGTTATTCCACTGACTGACATTATTGGTATCAAATAGTGGAGAAAAAACTTTTTTTTTTCAAATACATACCGGGTTTTCTACACGAAATCTGTTAATTCCGCATTCAAACGGCTGGGCTTATAAGTCTACAAACTTGAATATTGAATTAATCTGGAAAGCTATCGTTCGATTTAAAACCATTATTTCAAACAACAATTTTCAAGTGGCTTACGTTGCGAAAATTCCAAAGTTGAACGGAGAGTTTTCACATTCTGTCACGAGAAGACAGTGGCCAGTTTATATTGCTTCACCAGATGGTGCCCTCGTACTCCTAACAGTGAATCTTAAAGTTTTCCCGTCTTGTGACACACGTCTTTAAACTTACTCTTCTCAGAGTCTATCAATAACGCATCTTCAGTATAGGCACTTTCTAACAACTTTATGATGTCAAAAGAGTATTAGGTTCAACAAACATGCAAGTTATATTTATTACTCAAACGTGTTTCGGTGGTTGCCAGAAAAACGCATCTATAATTTTATAAATTGCTTATGTCCTCAAACATACATAATTTTTTCCAAATAGTTTCGTCCGCATCACGCATTGATTTGACCACGTAAAAAAAGATTTTAAATACTATTCTACAATTTGAAAATTGTATCATTATGGGAAAAACTCCAGTTTCGTTCAGTAATGACGTATATGAAAGTGAAATTCTCACCACTAATCACTTGGAAATGCTATCATACTCATGCAAAACCTATCACGATAAGGGCAATCCCGGACCCATTTTTGCTATCCCGAGATATCGGAATTAACACCTTTTCGGGTCCCAGGATTGATCATTCACAATAAAATCGTGTAACAATTGTTTGAGATTCTTGGCTGATTTAAAAACCCTCCGAATTTACGTATTTCCTAAGATGAAAAAATGTCATAATTTTTTTTAACTCGTTGGCCGATTTTAAAAAACCTAGGAATTTACGGATAATAAAAAATGTAGGACCTTTTTTTTTAACTTCATCCTTTCAAAACGTTACGACTGCCAATGACTCCAGCGTATTTTTTTAAAAAGGATTTTACGGATTTTCACGAATCCCAGGATTTCAGGATCACAAATTTAGACGGTATTCCAAGATTGGAGACCCTAATCTGGTCACATTAAAAATGTTAAATGGCTACAAAATGTTTGTGTTGACAAAGATTAGACAGTGAACGTCGTTTAATTCCTTTAAATTATGTACAATGTAATTATATAAAACAAAGCGATGTGTTTGTCTATGAATGTTGTTGGTTTACAGACGGTATTAAAAACTCATCATTTGAATTATTTAATAGAAATATATTATTACACAATCCTCATGCACCGCGTCATTTTCGGAGAAAGCGGTTGTCTCTTTTCTTCGATTTTTTTCGATTTTCACGTCACTCGTTCATTGTGAATTGGATCGGATAGCTTTTCAGACAATTATTATTGTCGGTGCCTGAGTGTGGCTTTCCCTTCTAGCTGAACAACTTTTGGAGACTGAAAAGTTCACCGTGAAGTGTCCGATCGGATGATAGTATTAAAACTCTTCTTCCTTGACCCAAATCACGAACGATGCTATTATATTGTGAAATATCTATTGACTAAATTCTGCGTCAGTAGAAAATAAATAAAATATAACTTAATATTTTCGATGGATTCAGCGGTTACTTAGTGGAAGTTAATTTGTAATATAAAATCAAATTTCTTTACTTTGATACTTCACAAGTGTGTAGCTTATTAGATGAGTAACAAATTGTGACTATCGATGAGTTTACAAAAATACTAAAAAAATAATTTGAAAACACTTTAAATATTACAGGCGGCTTACCATTGTCACTCCTTTTTCATTTGAAATTTACTGAATCTAATATGAGCAATAATAATACTGTAATTATTACTATCAATGTTTGCATCTTTCTATCTCCATGCGTCCAGTAGAAAAAAGAAAAACATTAAAAATAAGATTTTATTTAATACGATCAGGACTAGTTTAATTATACTATTCAATATTTAATTGTCCTGATCATATTAAATAAATGTCGAAGTAGAACAAAAGAGTGTTTTATATTTTAAATTAATTTCCTTCTAAATTAATATTGACAGTGAACACACAACAAGTGCTTAAGAATTAGAACTAATGTTTCGTATTTTCGTATACCTTGCGATGCTCTGCCTAATGATGCTTACTAAAGAGACGAAAAACGTATTTGTATAACAAAAAGAAAACGAAAAACATTTTTTGTGAGCCATCAATTTATTTTATCATATTGTGTTGATAAGTGAGTGAAGAAAGCTCTTTGAATAAATACGCAGGTAAACTACGATCTATATTTTACCAAACCTTGCTTATGTGCAATGTGTCAACCTATCGTTAAAAGAAGGAGTGATAGCTATATATATACTAATTATTGTTTATATGCTGAATGTATAAATTTATAGAATAAAAGCGAAAAGAAACTATAATAACGGTTTATTTTGAACCCTCTTAAGATTATTTTTTTTATCTTTAAAAGATATCTCTAAGTAAAGATAGTGGATTTATGTATGAAGGATTTCTCAACAGTTATTATATTTCAAAAGTCCAATATATTGTTAACAGCGCCTCAGATATATAAAAAAAACCGAAAAGAAAAAGAGGTTTTTATGATAGATATAATCGTCAAAGAGCTAATGATTAAAGCCCAAAAAATGATTCCTTTGCAATACATGAAAGGAAAACAATACTATGTTCATATGCGGCATGACGAAAAAATTTGAATAAAAAAGGTTAATCTTTCACCGCATTCATTATTCGCAGATTCTGAAAATCTAGGAAATTTATTAAATAGCAACTCATTAAGCTTTGGTTCAAATAACGAGATCATATTTCTCTTTTTTTATTTCTGAATTTCACATATATGATGGTTACAAATGTAAATAAAATAAAGAAAAAAAAATGTGTAGATATTCATGTAATATATAGCTAGAATATATGCTAATAAATAACGAATACGTAATAATATATATTTTTTAACGATAATCCTCGACGTTTGTTAGTAAAATATTATTATACACCATTACTATATTTATTATGAGAAAGCAAAAAGAGTTTGGTTATTATTAAAAAAGTAGTTATGTAGGAAACGGTCGAAGAAAAAGGAAGCGAAAGAAGTGAAGGATACGTTCGAAAGATTTTTTTAATTTTAATAAAATGCGAATTATATTTTACAATGGGAATTATAATGAGTAAACATTATAATACGATACGTGATAGCACTCGACTTTAATTTTCACTGATGGTAAGGGTTAGAAAAAAATGGACAGTTTATTTATTGGTTGTAAACAAAAAGTTTTACTTCACAGAAAACTCTGAAGATGGATATTTTTCAATGTAAATTTATTAAATATGCTATGAACCTATGATTTATACACTGGTAAAAGAGTATTAATTCTTAGAAACAAACAACAGAGGTCGAAAGATTATAAATCTGGCAACTTATTTAAAACTTGTGCATACATGGCCTGTAGCCGAGTGATATACGTCATTGATTTTAGTTGCGATATTCACGTGTTATACTCCTAGTATGGACAGTAATTTTTTTAGTTAATTTAAATTCCAAAGCGTAGACATCTGTGATGTTTTGATTTCTTCCTACAACAGTAAGCAGCTATATACTAGTCCTGTCATATGCTTATATTCTCGAACTCTCCGAAAAAAAAGGATAAAAAAAATGTAAACAGCAGTCCGCGTATGACAATATCTGTTTAAAAGAGCTCTATCGAAGTCCATATGTTTACCATTGGGAACGGAAATTATTACAAAAAATGTGTATTATTATTAGTTTCATTGAATTGAATTCAAAATGTGAGTCGAACTGAGTTTCTTTTCGTTTACAAATCCTTTCAATTATTTGAACGTAACACAGGAATTAGTATACGCGAAACAAGCACAAAGGAAAAAGGTTTTCGTAATTTAGTTTGAAAAAGAGTTGAGTGTCACTGCCTAAGGGTAGCGGCACACGCGGAGGGTTAGAGTGAAATTGCGCAAAAAATATTATTATCGTACTAACAAGCCTCATTATAATGACAAATACGGTAATATATTACATCAGAAAGAGAAAGGTTTTATAGAACAGTTTTACACGAACAACCACCATGTAAAATTTCTCCACGCTTCCGTGTTATTTGATTCTTTGACTAAAGTAGGTATATTTGAGTAAAAGCAATTTGCAATAGTGTTAAATGACATTTTTTGCAATTTATATTGTAACTTATAACTGTATTTCTTATATCAAAAGAGTAATCATTTATCTCAATTTATTGTGAATATACTAAACGTGGGTTTAACATACTGATCAATTGAAGTTGTCAACTAAGCTTTCGTTTGGAATGGACCATAACAAAATTCAATGACATTTCACCCATTTAAAGTCTTAATCGGCGGTAGATCAGGGATGGGCTGGAAGGGCTAGCCCGAGCCCCTTGTTAACTTATGAGAAAACAATATTCTCAGATCAAATTAGTATATAACTGTATTTTCTAATTTATATATTATCTACGACAGCGTCAGTATATTTTTAGCCATTTTCATTGATAAGTTTACGGTTAATTGTATATTGTTAGATATTTTACGTGTATTAAGTAACAATCGACTCACTTTAGGGTGTTCACTGTCAATACTTGGTGAAAGGCATTATATTAGTAAAACACAATATTCCTTAATTACGAGCATCGTCACCAATAAGAAATATAATTTAACAATGCTATTTTTACAAAAATGACAGTTATAAACGACAATTGCATTGAAAAGTAATTACCAATTACATTAAAGTGATTCTAAAATAGTACAAAATTAAATGTTTAACACATCTAACATATAATTAAAAAGTCATCTCAGTTGACGATGCTCGTAATGAGCGAAACCGGTCCTGACATATTAAATAAAGTGGAATGAAGTACAAAGGAATATTGTTTTTACTAATAACAATCGACTGCTTATTTAAGTATGGCATATAATTGCATAGGAGCTATAAGAAAATTCACTCATTCAGAACACTAAAAACTAGTAAAATATTGGACAAACTAAAATCAAATTGATTTAAGGAGAGCGATTAGTACAACCATAAGTTAGACTAGCAGACAAGCAGTCCATATGCTTTAAATAAGAAGTAGGACAGGTATAGATAAAATATATAAATACCATATATGATTATTAAAATTAAGTACCAAATGTTAATACAAAAGTAAAAATGTGATTTTATATTATAAAGTATAATAAAAAAAATGCTTTCGTTTTTAAAGTAGAACATTAAAACATTGTAAAGATATTTAAAAATGGCTGGAAATCATAAAGGCCTAAGTTTTCAATACCTGGATATGAAAATGTTTATAAGGTACTTAGCCAGGAGTGGACAGTGGCCAAAATTTGTTTGTTGACCGCCAGCCATTCCCAAAGTCCGCTAAACCTTACTAAAGCCAAAAGCTATTTGTATCAATTTGTTTTGCATATTATGAAAAGCTCACTCGTTCATAAGTGAGTGGAGAATGGGACTCTGGAATAGACGCGGAGGTTTTACTGCACGCCCTTAAAATGAATTGATAATAATCTTTGTTACCGTTAACTAAATTAAATATAAGTCATAGTGTTTTAAAAAGTGTTTTCTAGAGATTTATTTATTTATTTAAACAGCATTTTAAATGTTATTTTAAATAGTTAATTTACTTGAATGCTCCTAAATAAAAAGTAAATATTTTTTCCCTGCTAAAATTAAGAATACAAAAAATGATTCAAACGCAACATTTTGTATTTATTTTACAAAAAGAAAATAAATAATTAATTAAACATTTAAAAAATGAAAAAAACATTTATAATACATATAGCTTTGGCTACACCGACGCGAAGCAATGGAATAAACACAAAACATTTACTAGTTTTTGACAGTGATTTCTATCAATTAAGTAATATTGTATTTATATTATATACCATTGAACAATATTACAATGCCTACAAAAGAATATTATTCGATAAAATTAATCGTTTTTAACTTCACTTGAGAGTAGGTAATTTAATAGGGTAAAAAAAGCAACGTATTTATATTCTGTTTTAGTTAAACTGTAGAATTAAATACTGTGCTATTTTTACCCTATTGTAATGGAGTTCTACCAAGTAATAACAATTCAATCAATAAGTAGGTAATGTAATTACGAAATTGTTGAGACGAACTCTGAAATCTACCTAGAATTTATCTTACGATATTCACACTGTTAGAAAGACGAAATCTGATGCTTTTAAAACACGATGAACTAAAAGCTCGAATAAATAAAAAATAATCCACTTTGATATGTCGAAAAGTTAAGAAGTATTGCGTTTTTTGTTGTTGTTAAATAAAGCCGATCCGTTGATTTATTAATGTTATGAAACGTATGGGAAACGGCGACGAAAGTGGAAATTGATATTCAATTGAGTCAGTGTCGAACATAGAATTTCACTTCAGAGTAACAAGCCATTTGGATGGTGTAATATGTCAGGCCTATGCTTGTGAATACTTCAAATGCGGTATACGAAGGTGGTTTGTATAATACTATATAATAGTAGTCTGCATTAAATAACGAAGACCTGATTATAATATTATTATAAAAATAATAAAAGATTTTTAGTACTTTTTCCACTTAAAATTTATTTGATCAGGACAGGTTTCGCTCCTCGCGAGCATTATCAACTGGTAAGAAAAATAAATTAAACAATGCTGTTTATACAAGTTAGATGATAATGCTCGCGAGGAGCGAAACCGGTCCTGATCAAATAAATTTTAAGTGGAAAAAGTACTAAAAATACTTTATTATTTTTATTATTTTATTATAATGCCATTCCACCAAGTATTGATAGTGAAAACCTTAAAAATATAATATTATTAATAAAAAAGTACATTCACAATAAGTATATTAAGGCCTTGAATTTTTCAAACTACTGTAATTATTTATGTGAGTATAAATTTACGCATTCCTCAATTGTATGACATTAATTGAATGTTATAGATATCAGCAGTGCTTAAAAAAAATAAGGTGCTGGAACTTACTTCTTGTCAAGCTTTTTACGAGAGTTTTTTTTTCTAATCCATCTCCGTTCTCAATAACAAATCAAATAATGTAAGTAACGGTTGTATTTTTTTTTTACTTATTTTTATTAAAACGTTCAATTCTTAGTGCACTCCGAACGATTTGATATTGCAATAATATTTATTAGGTCCACAGCCATTGAATTGAGGTTTGTAGTAGGAGGAAAAACAATTAACTTGCTAGCTAGTACTTTCCTCGTATTTCATAACAGAAGTGTCAGAATCTCGTGATAAATAAGTAAAGCATTGCTCGATGCTCAGAGGAAATTTAAGAATAGACTCAATTTAAAATGTTTTGACTAGGCGGAATTGTTAAATAAAGGAGTAAAAAGTATAAATAAATATAACGTTTCGTTGAAAACGTTTATTTTTATCAATAAATAACAAAAAAAAATAGTAATAATCAAACTAAGGAATTTAATTTTTTTAAACATCCCTGCATTTATCTAAGCAGTTTTATTTCTACAAGAATTCCTTATTATTGAGCCGATTTACCTGTCTTTTACACAAATTATTAAGGCTAGTCCTGCTAGGGCTTGAATATTGTTTGTAAAATCGCTTCCGCTGCGCCTCGAATTCAGAATCAGATGGGTTGTTGAGTATTTCGGCATTGCAGAAATCTTCCATGTTCGAGGACAAATATATAAATCGATAGATAATTGAACTGCGAATTTTAGCCGAAACCGAAGTCCAGTGTATTCATATATATTGGGGTCTAAAATTCGGTTTTTGATTGTCCCACCGCCACCCTTTATGTTAATGTAGCTGTGTGTTCAATAAACAACAGATGCCCAACGTTATTTTTTCGTGGTGATACCCTAATATAAAAACGAAACATGGATAAATATTTTATAGTATACTTTATAATAATAGACTATCGATTACGTCGTTAAATTACAGCTAAATATAGGAAGTATGTTATATATAATACAAACTTGCATTAGTAATTGGTTTTTTTTATTTAGTCTTTAATTTTGGCCATAATTCAAAAAAAGAAAAACAGAAAGTAAGAAGATTTGTTAACGCAACACAGAACTGCCGGTAAATTAAACGGTACATAATATATCGTTAAGTTCAAGCACTATGAATTTTTGAATTAAAAATCATTGTTTGAAATTTTGAATTATAAAAAATATATAATATGAGTAGTGGGAATACGCAATGGTACTTAAGTATGACTTTTAAAATGAGCGGAGGGTTATCCCCTTTCACATTTCCAGTCGATATATCAAAAACAAAGACTGCATTGACATTTAAAATGATAACAGAGTCCGGTTATTTTTTTTAAGTATCGGAGGCTAAAGAAATAGCTTAAATTAAAAAAAATGACTTTTATGTTATGCCAGGATGGAAACAAGTAAGTTCGGAAAACGCGTGGAGATTATGCAAATTGATATTTTTTCCTCCATAGATTTATCGAAACCAAAATCGGCGTAGCACTTTGCGAGCAAAAAGCTCCCGCGAAAGTTGACTCCGGCCAGATGGAGGAGGCTTTTACGTTTTAAGCTCGCTGTCTGTTCGGCTTTAAAAAGAACTGAATGAAAAATAATTCCAACGGCACTCGGCGTGTAGTCAGCCCGCTACACGGCGAATGGTTTGAGTATACCATTATACGAAAATCGCTACAAAAGTTTGAGGTATTTTTTGGAAAAGGTTTTTACTGTATACATTTTGTCGAGATTGTATTGGACTGGGCGGCGTTTATATTTGGACAACTTTTTCAGGGAAAATCCAAAGTATAAGATAAAATAGTAAAGTCATTAGTTCTACAAACATAGTAAGATATAGTTAAGTAATAACGTCAGCTTATGCCATCGATAGAAACTATATAATCTAACTTTCTATGATATTTTTAGTTTTATTTAAGTATAATATATTATGTTAGAGTACGTACAATGGTAAATTAAAACATAGATTAATCAAAGTAAGATGATAAAGTGGCTAATGAAGAATAAAACAATATCCATATGGAGGACATATTTCTGTAAATGACGTGGAGTCAAAATAGCGAAAAATTATAAATTTTAATAATTTTAAATGAAATTAATACTTTGCTATTGCTATTGCTAGGTGATCTATGCTGTCGTCAAGCAGGCCTACTCTCAGACAAACATATTTTTCATGGCTTGATACACATATAAATGAAATGAAAATGAATATTTTTTTTTATGAATTCAGTAAGGCGTAAAATCTCCAATCTACATAATTTGAAATACTCCTTTCAGATGTATTTGTTCAATTTTCTAATACAAATTTATGGTTGACGTATTTGAATATAAGAATACACCAGGGAGTTGTTTTGATTCACTAAGTAAAACAACAGCTGCTGCCGCGCAAGAAAATGAGTCCCCGTTAATAGTGATTTCAGACCGGTCGTCTCGTATTAGATGTGATTTTTAAATGGGGTAGTTTGCAAGCCTTCAATGAAAATAAGCACTGAATATTTTTTCAATATATTTCATAATTTCGTGACAATATTTAAAATGCGGGCATTTGAAATTTCTTATAAACTTCAGGAAAGTTTCTTACTAAAATATTATATTATGAAATAAAAAAAAACTAATAAAAATTAAACTGATCGGAATTTTCAAGAGAGTATGTTTTAACTAGAAAAATGATACAATTCAAAGACTTCAGTCGATCTTCAAAGATGGTGAAAAAAAAAATGGTGCTTGCAAAGAAGGAATAAAAAGCTGTCCTTCTACGTCCTGTTTACCATATCAGATAGAGCAGTGTTTCTTAGCCCGGGGTGCGAACAAGCACTTCCGGAGTGCGAGAGAAGTTTATATTTTGAACATGTAAATGTGTGTACATACACATTTTTTCATAAAAAAAAGTTTTTGCAATAAATGTTGTTTTCGACATTAAAAAAATGAAATACATTTTTCAATGGGTGCGAGAACATATTTTCAGACACAAGAGAGTGCAAATCACTCGGAAAGAAGGTAGCTCGGAAGATGTAAAAACATTATCCACATCCCTGTCTTTAGATAAAAATTCATAAATCAATGTAGGAGAGTTTTATTACGCGATCTGAATCTGATCACACAAGAATTGACAATACAAAAAAAAATGTTGATTTTAGTTCTTAATTTTTTCTTACTGAGTTGATAGTTGTTTCAGCAATTTCTATCGAGTAAGTTCTATTCTGTATTTTAAATTATACATGGTTGGTGATACTTTAAGCTTTAAGCCAACTGCAAAATCGCAAGATAACACTCAAAACAAATGCCTCTTCCTGCATGCAAAAGCGGGATTTACAACAGGGTCAATACAGGTGAAAGGATATTATATTCACCGGTTATGAGACAGGTGAGATGGTTCACTAATCTCGGGCACGAACAAGGTGTTGCATTATTAACGTAACGAGGGTCTTAGCGTTCAGTTGTCAATCCGATTGGATTATTATGATACTATATATGTATGATATTACTATTTCACGAATTCGAACGAGAAAGTTTGACCGAATTTGAATATAGATGGAGTAAACATTAAATCATTCAATCCAAATCGCGAGTAAAAGATTTTAAGCCGAAACAATATCAAAGTATTTTAGTTCTGAAAATATAACTTTCTATACGGTTGATGGCTATTTCTACTTATCCCTTCATCAGAACTATGTTTAAACTTATGTCAAAATGGCTATATATAACGGCTAAAAAGAGAAACACAATACTTAATCTCATCCACTCTTAAATCCAAATACAAATTGCAAAATATAGTATTATATTAAATTTAATAAATTGACTTTGTTTCTTGAAACGATAAAAAATATAAGATTATGAAAAGTAAATTAATTTAAATATCAAGTAACTTTTTTTATATTTAGTTACATAAGCGTCGTGTAAAGGTTTTAGCAGTGGTGATAATATTGATAAAAAAAGATATTTTTAAGATATGGAGAAATATAAACAAAATTACCTTATAGCCATGCTTTTGGACTTAAGATGATGCCATCTTTGGTTCATCTCATCCAGTCGTCTCTGCAGCATAACAGCATCTTCCTGAGAAGCCAAGGATCCCAAGAGTTTCCTTCCGGTGCCATTGAGAGACGTATATACATCGCGGTGGGTTTCTATCTCTGATTGGAGGTCCTGTTGATAAGAGAAAAAAATCAATTAGTTGAATCAAAAGTTGAACACATCTGTTACTAGCATTACTTAAATGTCTCTTTGAAAACAAAACAGAATTATTATTTTTTAAATTTAATCGTTAAGGCTGTTTAATGGTTTACAGTTAATCTGTATAATATATACACGTAGTATGTTAAATAATATAAACAATATTCCATTTATATTTTTTTTTATTAAAATTGTTTCCTAATATAGACGATTACAAATGGAAATAATTAATTTAAATCATGAACAGTTAGCAACAAAAAATGTCCGCTTCGGTTCGGTTGTGATGAAAAAAATACTTACATGTAAATCTATGTATGAAAAACAAAACACATCAAATTCATTGCATAATATTTAATTAATTAATACTTGGAAGAGACAATTGAAATCAACGTTAAGCAAAACCAAATGCTTCCTAAGTAATATTATTCACGTCACGAAAGCATTTGATTTTTGAATAAACACCGCGCATTTTGCATTATTTCAGATTATATTCGGATTATTAACTAAAGATAATCCCTCAATAGCGACATCCGAAGAAAAGCTTTTATTGTCATTAAATCTTTAGCGATTTAGGAAACCGTTAAATAAAATTAAAGACTAATTCAAGAGCAGTAAGCTATGTCTTCGAAGAGAAGCTCTGTTTCGTATTTAGAGAAGTGTTTTGAACAAATTTAGAATTATATATATCTTTAGTTGTTTGTTTGATTGGTTTTAAAAGTGAGAAAAAAACAAACAGCACGCATTTGAGCAGTTGACACCAGAAATGACAATTTAAGAGAATTTACTTTTAAACCCTGATTTATTGTTTTAAAAGGCTTCATTAAAAAAAGGATTAATGCGAAAGTAATACATCAGGGCTTCACTGTAAACACGTTGATTGACGTAACATTTTTTTTTATTCATGTCCGCTCTTAATGTGGAGCATATGGCCTCCTAATGGAGGTATCTTAAATGAAGTTTTTCTACGAGAACTGTTTGTTACTCAGTCGCTCAACCTCACTTTTTTCAAAGTGAGTAGTAGGAAAAGAAGGATAAGGCTAGAACAGTACTAGTGGTTGGCTAATCGCTGTTGCTACACCCAAATATTAAAGGATCAGAGGGATGGGAGGAGAGTAAATGATGGGAATTGACATCACAAACACTCAGTCTTCGATCACAAGTTTGAATTGAATAATTCTTAGATTCACTGTGATCTGACCGGAAATCGAACCCAGACCTGCGTGATCGGTAGATAAAACTTTAACCAACTGGGCCATATCAGACCACAATTTGTTATTTTATATGTTTATTATTTGACAATTATTTTTTATACTATATGCAACTGGGTAAAGCTCACGTTTCATCAAGAGCCGTTTAATTTGTAAAGCTGGATTCCATTAAAAATTATGTGAACGTGAAACCAAATTGTTTGTTTTCGACAATGAAGTACCGAGTAGGTACATATTATACTAATTGTAGGAAGTAAGCTCTTATCGGATTTTTGCGCTTTTTGGTGAAGAATTATTTTTACATTATTTTATCTGGGATAAAATACGATTTCAGAAGAGAATATTAATATTTTATTTCGATTACTTAACGGGATGAAAAATTAGGCAAAATGTAACAATGCGAACATAAAAAATAATTATTATAAGAAGTATATTGATGAGATATTTTAAGCTAAAGTCCGCCTAGTAAAAAGTCGTTTGGCTTACGAGAATTTTTTATAGTTAGTGAATAATTTACAAAACCGAAAAAATACCAGCATGGTCTTAATTTTATGTTCGATAATCTAGTGACTATTTTTTTACCTTTTGTATTATGCTTACTTTTTTATCATGTATGATTTAAAGATTTAAACCACCGTTAACGAACGAGTGACAGATTAGTGAATTATATAATTTCGTGTAACTATACAACAATATCTATTAAAAAAATTGAAAGCAGTTGCAGTAATTGTAAAGTTAACGTCCATCGCTACAATTAAACAAGTACATAAGTCTCTGTATGATAAGTATAAACTATTCAACGTCCCAACTTGAATCAGAATTGGAGAGTATTAAATTGTTCAGAAACACTTGTAGAGAATTCGAGTTCTTCCAATAAAGTTCGAAACAAAGCCACATCGCATCCGAAAATCGACAAGTTCTGGTCGGTTTGGCCGCTCCAAGCTCCTGGCAAGATTCTACTGACACACTCTCGTATTGAAATGTTTCGAATGGGTCTCTATGATAATATGGCGCGCCGAGCGTTGAAATCTCAGCAGCGTCTGAATTGTTTTCCCATATATTTAGGAGTTATGTTGTTTTACAAGACGAAGATTGTTTGTTCAAGAGTGGCAAGTTTATCTTTCTTGCGCGCACTAAGAATAATATTTTCGAAATGAATTATTGATTTTAAATTTCGATATTCGATTCCATGAATATATTAGGTCTCAAAATAAACCATACTATAATTTGTTGAAAAACAATATAACTACGTATTTACAAAGAAAAAAATATTGGAATCATGTCAACGAATCATTTTTGTTATTTGAATTTAGTAAAATTAGTCGAAACCATTGGCATTGGCTTTAATTACTGTATAACAATGTGTTTATTACAATAAACAGTTAAGAGTTATTCAAATAAAAAACAGAATCATAAATTATGCAATAATAATATAAGAGAACGTTATAAGTTAATAAACATATAAAAAAAACCTTAAAACAGAGCTGTAATATCATGTGAATAAAATCTAAATAAATAAGTTTAGTAGTAAATAAATTTCTAACTGTTTAAGTATCTAGGTCTGCATTATCAAAAGTTTAAGTAAATCAACAACGAATAAGCATGATTCAAGTTAATGTTTTTAAAATGTAATTCTAAAACCAATGTATGTATTAAATCAACCAAATTTCATAATGAAGAGAATTTTGTTTAAGACAAGGTAAAGCAATATATATATTTATAATAAATGTTACATAATAGAAGAAACAATTTTGAACTGTATTCCGATTGCAGCATTCTCAAAAGAGGAAACAAAGATATTCTGCAACAGACAGAATTTTCGACGCGAACACGGACCAAATCAATTCCGGTTGCAATATGGAGCACAAAGGATGCTATTCCTACTTACTCTGTAGCTATAACAAGTTAGGTGTTTCCGTTGAAAATCGACGAAAGGTAAACACGGACGTATAGTGTACATTGCTTCTAAGTTCGTAATACCTGTTGAATTCCCGCAAAACTATTATACGGCGAGTGGTTGAATTAGGAATAAAAGTTTGTTAGAGCTTTTGGAAATGATACTATTACATAGAGCTGAAACACTAACCGATCAAAACATTTTGATGTTGTTTGTTACATGTAGTTTGTTAGTATGCCTAATCCTAATGTAGAGAATCTGTACATAAGTCTTGTAAATCTCTACGACTTGTGACAGTCGCTCGACCTTTCTTTATCAGAGAGATTAACGAGAGTAAGTAGAAGAATATAGCTAGGGCAGGAGTCAGGACAAGTAGTTTTTGGATAAGGGACTTTAAAACAATGAATGAATCTGTCCGTACACCGATTCAAGCCCCGGAAAATTGTATTCAAGATATAAATCTATTGTAGCAAACATTTACTTCCAATATTGTTGTTATACAATATTGTAAAGAAAAAACATACACTTATAATTTAAGAATGTAAGATACACATTACAGTAATGAATGTTCACAATAAAATTCGATAATAATGAGTAACGACATATATTTTCAACAGTTTAAAAAAAAAATCGTAGAACGAAATAAATATTCCAGTAGTGAGTGGAGCATAAAATACATTAAATTAAATATGAAGATTTTAGTGTCTTCGAAAGATTCGCCGGTAACTTAGTGGAAGTTCATTTTAAATATAAAACTAGATTTGATAACTGTGTTTTTCCATTTGTTGAGTTACCCAATGTGCCACGTGTTTCGCTTCTTTGGGAAGTATCATCAAACCATCGTAACGTTTAAGAAAAAAAATATGATTTTAATTGTTATGTTAGAATGTAATTGTAATGTAAAAATAAATAGCTTTTAATTGTTGGGTATAATTAAAATCTTTTATAGAAAGGAAACATAATTGAACAACATTTTAAATAAGATAGGTGGATCACCATTGTTGACTTTATTTCCATTGTGATTTACCACACATAATGAAGGTTATTAGTTTTTATTCGTACTAATAAAGCTTGTATCTTACTACCTAGGACAAACCCTGTATTTTATTTTGCAATTTTAACACAAGAATTTATTTTTTATTTTTATTTATTCGTAAACTTTGCGATGGTCTGATGACGTTTATCAAAGAAGCGGAACACGAGTCACACTGTGTAACACAACGAGTAGAATAACAATGTTATCAAATTTAATTTCAGTTTCTTTAATATTGTAATTCTTGAACAGTTAGAACAGCAACAAAATAGATATTTTGCTCTAGTAGGGTGTAAAATGAAGCTGAGTTTGTCTCTGTTAAAGAAAAATCTATCAAAAGTAATATTGCTTAATTAATAATGAACAATTGAACAAAAACAAGTCGATTGTTAAAATGTATTAGTTATACACGTGCGTGAATAATTATTCAAGTAAAATTATACAACGTTACTTACTGAAATGAAATTATGCAACATTATTAATAAAGCCAACAATAATAACACAAGTATGCTAACAATTGAAAACTTAAGTTCTCGCAGTATTAACTTTACAAAACAATTATATGTTATTGATTTAATATGAAATAAGTTTTCCAATATGAATATAACAGTGACGCTGTCACAGTTTTCCCGTCAGATTATTGTCTGTAAACATTAAAGTAAGTCTTTGAAAAGAGCAACTCAGATATCACTTGAAGCAAGATGTCTGCGTTTGTCGGCACCAGAAATGTTTATCTGCCTCACTTATTTAACTTAAAGTTTACCATTTACGGCAGTGTCTTGCTAGAAATGATAGAAAACAGAATAATACAACAGTATCGGATGAATACGTGAACAAAGTTTTCTGGAATTGGAATATATATTTATTATATACTCAGAAATAGACAATAAATTTATCGTACATTCAATAAAATATGTATTCAACTAATACAGGAAAGAGATAATGGCTATAGATATGACAAACATGTAAATCTAACAAAAGAATCTCATTCCGGTTTTAATAATTAGAAATAAATATAAATACTCTCTGGAATAACCTATATAACAGATTTCTCAGATAATTAAATAAAATAGTAATTAATAACTTAAATATTCATATGTTATACATCTTCAGAACCAATACAAGTAGGCATTGATTCTAATATTTTATAAATGTACACAAAAGCAATTTATAGTAAAAGGTTTATTTTCGGTTTTATTAAAAACACTTCTCATGATAAATTGACAGCTTTTAAGACTATTTTTTTTAATAAAAAAATAAATACTTTTAACCTTTTCTTTTTTAAGTCTTTATTTTTTTCTTAAAATAGTAATTCAACATTATTTTTTTCATTCAAACGATTTTTATTATTTATAAGACAGAAAAAAGCCAATTTGTTATACTTTTAAAATAAATGATTTTCCGCACAACAAACTCAATTGTTCTGACAGCTACTTATACTATTGATTTCTTCTTGACTTCGTTAAATGGATTGTGTTTTCTCGAAACTATTGAATTCAAATAGAACAAAATGTAGTAAATAACTTTTTGAAGCCATTTAAAATCATGAGTAAAATATTTATAACCGATTTAGAAAGAATGTTTCGACCGGTAATGACTTTTGGATTAGCACAATGTTGATTGTGCGAACGAGGGGCGTTAATTAGACACTGTAAATTGGGCCGATAATATGTAAATTGAAAATGTGAAAAAAAGTGGCGAAATTTCAGCGAAACGAGCGAAAATTTCCCAACTTTCGACCAACTTGGCAAGAATACCGCCGGACGCTGTGAAAATTACTTAGCGAAGGGCGGCATACCACCCTGCCACCCAACCCACATTGCTGCTATAATGTAAGTTAATTCACGAAAGATGCAAGCGGGCGTTGGATTCATTATGAAAAAGGGTACGCGCTTATAATGAACTGACATTTGGGTGGTGGACCTCCATTACAATTAACTTGTGATATTATTCATAACAGCAAAAAACAACATTATATTATAATTATATTAGCAGTCATTTGCTACAAACATACTGATAAAGGTATCCCAGGTTACTGTTTTTATTGTAGGCTACTTACTGGATGGTAACTAAAATTATTGCAAGTCATTGAAAACTATTGAGGTCAATTTTTATTGTTTAACTTTACTGAATCATCTTAATTAAGGTGAGCATATTGTAATGATTTTTTTCAAATTTCCCATTGTCTTCTTCTCAATTGTTTATGTATGTGTATTTATTGTTGCAAATGTAAAGGACAGAACATGGCATCACAGCTTACGCCAATGCATCATACACTTGACAAACATAACTAAGACTATAGTAAAAAAATATTGTTAGCATACAAATCAAAAACAAAAAAAACTATTTAAAAAAATCACAAAAATTGTTGCTGAAAATTTCCACCAATAGGTAATGCATTGATTAGCCGAACAACCCTTGAAACCAGCGACTTGTATATCATTATATACTGAATCCGTGTGGCTTCCTAAGCTTCTATTTTTTAAATTTTTTCTACAGTATGGACAAAAATACGAAGTCTAGGAGACTATATTAACCCACAATTAATTTAGTGTCTGACTCAGTACTAGAACAACTGTCTTACTGCCTGTTATCTGTCAGCCAAATGTTTTTAATGAACTTAAGAAAAAAACCACTTGCATACTCATTGCAGATCTCTCTACCTCTCTGTCTTATTGCTTTGAAGTATTTAGATACTTTATATCAGTGTTTCTCCGCCTTTTTGGGCCCGTGCCCCAAGTGTCTTTATTTCTCTGTGGGCCCTATACCTGTTTTGTACTATTGAAGTGTAAGTATTATAAGAAGTTTTGGGACCGAACGAAAAGACGTGAGGCTTTATTTTTGTAGGTCTTCCCATAATTTCGATTTTCCAAAACCCAGGAACTTCGAATCCAAGGAATTTGCGGATCCCGTGAGACGTTTTTATAGCTCTTTTCAGACATTCCAATTTCTAAAACACAACAATTTACGGATTTCAGAAAATTTGCTCGTGGCCCCCCGTTGAGAAAACCTGCTCTACATGGAAACCTTGTTTAATTAAAATTACTGTGATTAATATTGTTGAAACTGGACTGTGATATCGCTTTTATAAGTAATCTAATTTTGAGAGTCTATTCGTTATAAAAATATTATTCTTCAAGTGAAGTAAGCCGAAATGAGACCGAAAATTCTAAGGTTGGTTGGCATTGCGTAATGGTTTGGGTAATGACATTCGAGATATGATCATTACTCTCCTTTCTTGATTATCCCTATACACATCTGGGCAGCGTGTGCTGGCCTGATAGGATGAACAAACAACATCAATTATATGCGGATCGACAAGCCTCAGTTAGTTGGGTAGGTAGGTGGGTAAGTATACATGTTTAGGTAATGGCTAGAGACACTTGCGCTGTACCCACTGTTGCCGCAGGAACTTCTGGTGCCTTGTGGCAATGAGCTTTTAAATTTTTCAGAAAGAGCTTTTAACCTAAGTATACCAATTTGAGACATAGGCGTCCTTTACTAGTGCATAAGTGGAAAACAAGTATTAAACAATACGTCATATTGATCAAAAATATTGGTAATATGACTATATGACGATTTCATGAAACTTCCCAAAGATGTCGGAAATAAAGATATGTATGTAAAACAAGAAAGATTTATATTTTTGATAGATTCAGAAGTAATTTTGTGGAAGTTAATTTTTAAAATAAAGTCTAAAGATGCTTCTCAAAGAAGAGAAACACGTGTCACAGTCTGTGGAATAATAAAGTTATTAATTTCAATTTTGTATTCAAGATTGATTGATTCATGTATGTAAGTATAGGGTAGGTAAGAACTGGTAGTTTTCTAATTTCTGTCTTACTATGCAGCAACGTTTTCAAGATAAAAAAGAGGTGGAACTATACGGTGAAAAACAAAATTTACAAAAAGCTCGTACGTAGAATTGGAAACTTTTCCGCGTAACCAGCGTAGCTAATGAACTAAATCCTAAAAAGAAATGTAAGAAAACTCAACAAAGTGACTGCATATCGTTGAGGGACTGACTAGTAGATTGTTATTTAGTTGAAAGTTAAAGTTCTACACGATTCCCATGAAGAGCGAAAATGAATACAAACAATGTTTTTGCTGGTAGAAGAGTCGTAAAAATATGGTGCTATTCGGAAATACAAGTGTTAAGGTAATATGGCTAATGATATAATAGCAGTAATAAAAATAAACAATTTGTCTTACGGAAAGTCTGACTAATGCGGACGAGCCTTAATAACACTATTTCATATGAGATAAAAAAGCACATATGAAACATAATAAAAACAGGCAGGGTGGAACGAGCAATTTAACAGCGGGGTACTACGGATTTATAGGGACATTGGACCTACGGTAAAGGGTTGTCCACATCAATCATCGATTTATGGTGAGGTCTATACAGGCTGATTGAAAATTAGGTAATTGAAAAATTAACATTTAAAAACAATATCTGCTTTTTTTGAGAAAAGGAAAACATGGCTCAACGTTTCTCGACGACCAAAACTAAATGATTAAGATGATTAAAAAAAATAGTTGAAATCTTTATAATAAAGCGATAAATTACAGTAAAACGTTATCTGCACAAGTCAATTAGTGTTATACGTTAACATAAAAGTACCATTAAGTATGTATTCTAAGTTTATTATTTTTCTTATATGCAATTAAATATATATACGAAATGGTATTAAATATTTTGAATATAAGCTTATGTCAATAAATAATAGACCCTTTGTCGCCCTCTGGGGCCTAGTTGGTTAGAGCTTCCTCTACCGATCACGCAGGTTTGGGTTCGATTTCCGGTCAGATCACAGTGAATTTGAGAATTATTCAATTCAAAGTTGTGATCGAGACTGGGTGTTTGTGATGCATATTGAAAAAATTAAGGTTGAGCGACTGAGTAACGAACAGTTCTCGTGGAAAAAAAAACTTCTGTTGAGATACCTCCATTAGGAGGCCATGTGCTTCACATTGGGAGCGGACATGGATTAAAAAATAATAATATATTGAGACCTAGTTTTGGCTGACGATATATTATTTTATATACCTAATTCGGATTAACGAATCACACTTCAGCGCAACGTTTTAAAAATTGAAAATGTATTTTTGTTTCTGAAAAAAGAAGTATAGTTTGATTCTTACAAAAGAAGACAAAATAAAAAAAATATAGGCTTTTCTTCATTACGATTTGATTGATAGAATAATTATATTTAATCATTAATAGATTAGGATAAACCGAGATTAAAATTGAAATAGTTAATTGTACTTCCATATATCACTCATGCTGTATTAAAATAGCCCAAGGCACAAACGCGGTACCTCACGAAACCTTTTTCTACAACTATTAGTAGAGAATAAACGTTTTTGAAGCAAATTAAATGGGGCGTGGATAGTTCGTCGGGTTAATCGATAATTTATGATAGTTTCATAATTAGCTCTCAGGCTATTCAGCTAAAGAAATTTGCATGAAGCTTTAATAGATAATGTGCATTAAATTTCAGCTTACTATGGTAAGTTTAATTATTATCCAACTTAATTAATTACTTTGAAAATCTATTACATAACATATTCTTACTTATAAAACGTTATATTAAAAAAGAAACAAATGAATTTATATATGAGCCCTTTAGAGGTGAAGTGAGCCAACTAGTGAATTGGTTTTAAAAAATCTTGGACTTTAAAGTACAGTCACGTCTTGACTTGGTGATTTGGTGGATTTCATATTTTTATTTTACGGAGATAACACTACGCCAGTGATTCTTAACCGGTGCACCGCGAGCTTATTGCAAGTGCACCGCTAAAAAAAATGGTAAAAACGAAACAATCCACAAAATAGTAAAAACCGAAAAATTCGCAAAATAGTGAACAGCGAAAAAGTCAAAAAAAAAAAATATGTCCACATATTTTTTCGATCTCTCAATTCTGGTGCACCGCCACTTTTTCCCATGATCAAAAGTGCACCGTGACATATTTTTTTCTAAAATACCACATGGCTCACATCATCTCTAATGGGCCCAATTATAATAAATACAAATTAGAAAGCATAGAGGTTAAAGAATTTTTGTAAAACGTAAAGGTTAAAGACGTTTTTTTTAAAACAGCCAATGTTTAAAAATTGATTAAAAATGTTGATTTAAAAATTTGAACAAAACAGACCAAAATCTAAGATATCATATTTAAATTTAACACATTTTAATTTGATGATCTGACAAATCGATATGATAATAGTCTAATCAACTAGGTCACATAGGTGATTTAAGTTATTGCATGTATCATTTTTTAATAATGGTATTGTAAAAAGACACTATTATTACTGAATAAACTTGTTAAACTTACTAAAAAAGCTATCTTTTTTTAATGAAATGTAACAGAATACTTTTAAATATTATTTAAAGAAAGAAATAACGGTAGTCGAAATTTTTATTTTAACATAAAGATGTGAGTTAAGCCACAATATTTTTTGCTTGTCCCGAAATAAAAAGAGGAAATACAGTGCAAAGTTTTTAATATTCTACTTATTCGAAGTAGAATGGTGTGTTTTCTCGCACTTTTTATGTGAGTATAATAACGTAAAGGACCTTATAATAATATCGTTCATCATTATTTATAAAATTAAATGTACAGTTAAACGAAATCCACAACTAATTTTTAATTTTAAAAGTTTATTTAATGACAGAAAGAGTGTAATAAAAAGTTACAAAAATACCTTCTCGAACCACTCCAAGTCGACCATGAGCGCAAAGTTGATGTGCAGGTATCTATTATCCTCGAAGGACCTGGCAGGAGCTGGGCAGTGGCGGCGAAGCGATGGGTTGCTGGGGCGGTTTCGGGGGCCGGGCCAAGTGCGCCCGCGGTGGCCCCCGCCCGCCTCCCCGCCACTGCCAGACGCTTCTACCAATGGAGACAGCTTTTGATGTGCGATTGCATTGG
Organism: Himalopsyche anomala; assembly: GCA_031772345.1. Lineage (NCBI taxonomy): Eukaryota > Metazoa > Arthropoda > Insecta > Trichoptera > Rhyacophilidae > Himalopsyche > Himalopsyche anomala. The sequence goes on along the minus strand of CM062825.1, from coordinate 10,887,055 downwards.
CGCCTCGTCAAACAGCGCTAAGCTGGAGGCTTATTTGTGGGCGCAATTATTGACGATGGGTATTCTATGTATCGGTAGTAGGGGCTCATCAATATTAATTACAGCCTCGAAGCGTTCTGCTGTATAGTAACATAACTCCAAAAGTTATTTTTTTTATCATCTTTATTGCAGCAGTACATTGGATTCACCAAAAAAATGAATGCGTACTGTTTATTTTTCAAGCAGCGCCACTATCTTTCATGCACCTTTAAATTCCTTAGAGATCCAAACTTTTTCTAAATGAATGATTGTCTTCAATTTTCATGAAATGAAATGAAGCTTTTACAATACGACGTTTACTAATTTTATCTCGACTCAAACTAAAAATATTGCTAAGATTTTTAAATTATTGTTATAATAAGTTATTAAATTATTTTTGTTTATAATCTAAATTTTAAATAAATATATTATTTTATGAAGATTATCAGGTACAGATTAAATATGCATTATGTTCTCACTTTGAATTTTTTGTAGTTCGTCTTATATTCATTTTAATTTCACTGTCACATATCTTTTAGAATTTTCGGTTTTTCTTTTTAAAACACTTTGATTTATTATTAGAATTATCATTTCACTAATGAATAAAAAGTATTTATTAAAAATAATGTTTTTTATGAATATAATCAATCAACCAAACGTATTTAAATATTGTAGTACAGTCTCATCAAGGTAAGTTGATACACGGAAAAATAAACAAAAAAAATATTCAGATTGTCTATATTCCGCAAACAATGTTATCACAGCTAATTTGTCCGCTGTCAACTCAATTTTGTTGATTTAAATATACAAAATACTTTGTATTAAAAAATATTAGAATGGTTTTCAACAATTGGAATTTCACATACAATGAATAAGCTATTTATTATATTATTTACAAAAGTTAAAGTAAAACTATTACAAATTTCATCGTTTTAACATGGTTTTAAGCCAATTTTTCTTAGTCTTATAAAATTAATTTGCTCTGGATTACCTAGTAATTTTGTACATATGTACTTATTTTAATAAGAACAGTAATCGGAATAACGTCTTTTCATCAATTATTGACAGTGCACACACTAAAAGTGAGCACTTCTTTTGTTTACATACAACCATTAAATAGTAAGCTGTCAAAAAAACTAAAATACAATGCGGCAAATAAATTAACACGCCCAACTAACAAAGATTGAGAAATATGATTGATTTAATCTACATATTAAGCATTGTTCTCTTCAGAATACTTAATATATTAAAATACCCACACGGGAGTCTTCAAACTTCAGTTAAAAAACACTGATTTAAAATAACCGTCACATGACCTTAAACGTATATGAAATCATTCAATCATAACAAATAAACGGCGACGTACATATAATATAGACATTATTTAAAACTTTTCTCTCCATCAATTTTATTTTCAGTTTAAAATAATAAACGGAATTTGAATAAAATCCAGGAGCCTGGAAAATTCCCACAGCACGAGTCGTTTATAAATCAGAGGGTTCGCCATGGTTTTACTTGGTGTTTTTTTTTATATTAAATAAGGTACGATAAATGGCAGTTTTCCTCGTGAAATATCGCTGCACGCTATATTGCTGGAGAAAATGTCATAACTCTAACATATGAACGTTTATATGTGTGTCCACGTGATGTTTATTCCGTAGCGACTGGCAAAAGCTCACTGAATTACGTGAAGTTGATATTATGTAATAAGGCATTTTGTAGTATTTGCAAACAGTCATATTTCAACATGCATGCTAATTTACTTTTAGAAAAGCTTTGTACGCTTTACATTGGAAGGAGAAACACTAACGGAAACGACATGGAGTTAAAAATATCGTAGATTATTTTAAAATGCTATAAATGTAATCAAAAATTGAATTGAGATTACTGTAAAGTTTATTTATTGATTTGGCATTTAATTGGTAGAACTCCATTTTTATAGGGTAAAAATATCAAGGTATTTCAGTTCTACAGTTTTTTATATGTGATACGTTGATAGCTATTTCGGCTTTCACCATCGTCAGAACTAGTTCTGACGATGGCGAAAGCCGAATTACTGTAAAATCTTTTTCGTATTAAACTATATAAAAAAAAGATATTTAGTTAAAAACGAGCATATAACTTAAAGCAGCGATTTCCAACCTGGGACGCATGGGCAATAACAAAGGGAGGCGCGAACTGTCCTAAATATTTATTTATCCTAAAACGTGTCTTTATTACTAGATGAAATAAAGGATGGGGAGGCGCGAAGATATTGTTTTCTTCAAATGGAGGCGCAGTAACATAAAGGTTGGAAACCACTGCCTTAAAGAATTAGGATTCATATACTTTTTCGTTCTATTCTGTTGCGAGGTTGCGGAAAACCCTCCATACATCGGTTATGATTTTATTCTATACACACTATATCATTTACATATTTTCTGGTTATAAAAATAATTACCAAGCTAATGGTTTACGACCAGTTTTCATTAAAACATCTTCTGTAAATCCATCTTTTCAAAATCGTAAGATGACATATATTTAAAAAATAAATTATCGATAACAGACTGCAGCTGCGTTATAAATATCACGGCAAAAATAATTAAACTATCATGATTGAAAAATGTGATTTAATATAACAGCGGAGATTACGGTTTTAAGGAAAATTTACAAATGAAATTTTGCAGTCTATCTCGAAACTGTCCCACAATGCATGTCACAGAAGCCGTGTAGAAATACATCGGGGTTGGTAGATGGAAATGATAACGAAGTAGAATAGTTACTTTAGAGATTCGGCCGATTTAGCTTTGTTCATTTGTCTGGTGGAAACGACAGAATAGTTCTGACAACACACTACAAAAACCGCCAAAAGTAATCGAAAGACGTTTGTACGAGTTTCATACATTATATAATTTGTTTTAAAGTCTTATTGTTTTGTTATATCAAATAATAAAGTGTGTCAAATTATTAATGAATGATTCAAAGCATGTCGTGAGATAGCAGTAATGATTAGGATCGTTGGTTTATGGACACTGACGTTTTATGACTTGACGAATTACTGAATTTATTATCTTCATAATCAAAAAAACGTTAACAGAAACAGTGTACATTTAAAAATTGTGAAAATCACAAAAAGTCTACAGCAAAGCAATCTACTCAAGATGCATTTAATGTATAGGTACTTCAGTTGTGTAGTGTATTGACAAATCGGTGGCACTATGACTTGAAATAGAGACAAAAGAAACATCCTTAAGTCACCGAAATAGCTTTGCAATAATAAATAGAAATGCTTTAGTGAGTAAAGCAATAGCAATAGAGTTTTGTAGACTAATGGAAATCTCCTTACTCAATAAATCACAGTTAAGTGCCGACATAAAAACCACTGTAAAATGTTACATTTCCACAGAACACATACCTACTGTAAAACTACACGGTGTTTAAAAGTGTGTATCTATTTTTATATTTGATTAAATGCATTTACTATGTATTATTTACATTTCAAACGCCATTTCATTACGACGCTTAAAATAAATACTATATAAACTAATATTTACTCGTAAGACAAAAATAATGACAAAAAAACAAAGAATTACGATTTTAAGAAAATATGTAATTTATTTTAATGTTAACAATAAGTCCAAAAAGTCTTATTTGTGCTATAAATAGTAAATAAAATTAAAAATCTTTGATAAATGCAAGTGCTGTTTATTAGGTCACGTAAAATTATTATTCAAAAATAGTGTCGGAAAGAAGATTTTTTTGCAAAAAACATTAAAACAAGAGTGTATAATAAGTGCTTTTTTCTTAATTGTATTATTGTTAATGAACGAATGTTTGTGTCGTATTGAACTGAAATTTAAATAAAATTCGATGTATTTAGACTTTGGAAAAGTTCATTTTATTATAAAATTTAAAATAACTTTGATTATTCCATGTATTGTGTTACTAATAGTGACACGTGTTTTGCCTCTTTCAGAAGCATATTCAGAATATGTCAATGAGAATTAATTTGAAGTTGAACGTATTGCTGATTTTTTAAAAACATCAGGAACGAGAAATGAAGAGACATTTTGGTGGTGTGCCGTCTAATGTCTAGTTTTGTAAATTGGAACCCATTATAAGTATTATAAAATAATTATTTATTTTTACATGCGTAAGCAATTATAATATATTCATCATTATATTGATCGAAGTGCACAACCACACTGTAGTTGTATATTTAATAGAGCTTTTCAACTTCGTGAGATTTTCACCCAGTCAAAGTAAAAATGGCATGGCGCAGAAGTAACAGAAGAAAAAGAGGATTCGACGGGAACAGTGATACTTCGGTTGGAAATAAACCCAATAAAAAAATGTATTTATACAAGAGGTTGTCGAAACACTGCTGACATTATTGAAACAGATTTACTTTAATGGGAAAATGTAGGAGTAACCTGGAGACGAATTATTTTTTTTAAACACGAAGAAAAATCAAAAGAACCATTAGTGGAAACCAGTATTGGCGTAGTATTCATTGAAAATGTCTATCGCAGTTTGTATGTAAAACTGTTTTTTTGGGAATGCAGTAACGGGCGTAAATTATGTTTAAATTAAATAATATTGTGTAGCAAAAAACGATCAATTATTTTTTAAATATAACAAAGCTGCATTCTATTCTTTAGTGAAAAATGTTAAATAAAAGTGAAAAATAATTATATTTAAATCACGGTTTTTATGTTAATATCTATCATTTTTTTAATATTGAGTTTCTGGCGTGGTAGAAGGATTTGCGATACAAAAAGAATTAGTTGATTGAATGAAAATGATATGATAACTTCCAAGGATAGTTACTGGAATAGTTTTAAAAATATTTTCTAAATAAATTAACCAGAGATCTGCAATGGCAATGAAAGTAATTCATATCAAATGTTTATATTGAATAGATAAAAATAAAAGTAATTTTCAGGATATAGAACGACCTTCAGTATGGGTCAAGTAAAAAATATTACGCTAAATGATCCCAAATTTTAGTCACACATTGTCCCTCGGTAGAGATATTACGCTGAGGCCCAGCGTCACAGTGACCATGTGTGCAAATGTCACCCGAATACAAAGACATGCGGATAAGGCGACACGGTGTTTGCAAACAATCCATCCAGCCGGCTCCCGTTCGTGACGGGGTTGGGGGCGACGAGATCTCACCCCCCGGAATTCGACCGTGGGGCGGAAGTGCACGTAACCGGGCCGCGAATTAACCGGGCCGGGAATCAACCGTAGCGTAAAGTAACTGGGGTCTTCCCCGCGAGTCCGGAAAAGAAGGCACGTGTGGGAGACATTTGGGTTTTATAGCTGCAGATTATTCGTTAAAAATAGATATATAATGATTATTACAACGATAAAAAATGATTTCACGAATTTCTTTGAATTAACTGAATGGTTAAAAAATATTGATGTGATGAAAAAGCATTATTATTTATTATTTAAAAGCGAAATAAATTTCAAAAAATGAATTAAATATTCTTAGCGGGTCAATATATAAAAAAATCTTTCAAACAACAAATTATTTTAATATAATAAATCCAAACATGAACGTTAAACAGCTTTAAGTAACAAAATATTCTCAATCTAAACTTATACTACTAAAAAAACCAATGTCGACGATCCCAACATTATAATTGAAAAACAAATAACGAACATTGACATTTTTGAGTTTTCAATTATAAATATTACATTACAAGGCTAAGAATTGCAATAGCAAAATAGTCCTAACTAGGATTCCGGTATTTATGGTGATTTTTAGTAATAAAATACAGATTTTTAAAACGCAAAAATACCGGTATTTCGGTATTGAAAATAAACGAAAATCGAATTATTAGTGGATAAAAACCATCACATATTTAAGGTTATAAAATAATTAACAATCAATTGACATATTAAAAATCTGTTAAGAGTTGTTTCAATATCGACATGTTCCTGAATCAAAAACGTTTTCAATCAAGAAACGGTAAATTATTTATAAAAATCCTCCGTTAATGATTATGATGTATTTTTTATTTGTTATGTATTTTTATTTTGTTAATATTGATATACATATTTTAATTACTCGCTGTGTATTGTGATCTTTAATGGCTATACTATTTTGCTATATCTTTTATTTTGCAATACCGGTATTGATATATTAGGCCGGTATTACAATCCCTATGCAGGGCTAGATTCTTACTTTTGGGTTAAATTCGACGATTTTTGTACGCGTTAAAATATATAGCTTTATAATAAAAATAAGCAAACACTACAAAGATTATTTTTCGCAGATGTATAAAAACAAATAAGAGTTAACCCTGGTTGTAGTTCGGAGTCGGAGTCAAAAGTGACGCCACTGCATACTACTAAGCATAAAAGATATTAAAGATACGAACCCACTAAAGCAGTTTAGCTCTATAATAAATAAATAGTACTCCGTATTATTACAAAAATCAAAAAAATTAAAACCGATAATAAAAGGGTAAAAAAATATATTTTTACTACCTTTTAAGCCGAATTATGAGTCAAAGTCATATTTTAATTTAAGGCTTAGTCGAAGTCGTTTTCTTTTTAGCGACTCACAGCCGTGGAATTAACATACAACTAAGTGCTTACTTTTTCCAAATAATTGTAAAATAGAAAGTTTATAATATATGAGCGATATTTATTTAGATCCAAATAAAGCATTAAAATTGTTACAAATTTTTATCGGTACAAGCAGCCCGGGGCGAAAGAAAACAGCGAACATAATAAAAAACAGCAAAAGGGCGTAGTAACTCACGCCTACAAGCCCGTGACCTTATTGTGTCGAGAAAAAAGGATACGCACATATTCGAAATTGAAAGGATAATTCAATTTGCCCGTGAAAACATTTCCACAGGCAAAATAAAACAACTTTCGACTTTTCTCCGATACAGGTTTAATTTTTACAGAGCATACATATTTTTAACTCTCCGGACAGTAATTTAGAACACGTTCGCAAAGATAAGTAGATATATTTTTTTAACTACAAATGAGTAAATATTCCAAAGATAGTTATGATTGAAAAATATTTATTTGTTAAGTTTTATTTGCTCAGATTTGCCCAGAATAACGTTAACTAAACATGCAACATCCGTAAAAAAAGCGTAGTGTGAATATAATGCTTTTATTAAATGCTACTTAGTCAATTAATACTACCTAATTAGTACATTGATTTTGACATATCCTTTTTATTGTCTTATTATGAAAAGAATTTTAGCAAGTTCGGTTAGGTCTTGAACATGTATCCGTATCTTGTTGCACGGTCCAATGTACTGGAACATATCGTTGATTTATCTATGTATAAATACAATTCATCTTTTTCTACAGTTTTTTTGCACGGCTTTTAACGTATAAGTAACGTATCCCCTGAGAAAAAAGAAGATTGAGTATGTTACGAAATTTAAACAACAATCATACTTTTATTTTTGAAAGTGATTATTTAAACCAATTGAAAAACAGTATGAAACAAAATCAAAAACATACAATAATTGATGCATTTTATTTTAAAACATATAAATTATTGTCAATTAATTGATTATCCACTATTAGTACTTACAGAAAAAAGATATCAATATATAATAATAGTCGTTGAAATAGCATTACAATTAACAATGCGTAGAATTAATTGTTTAATGTGAATAAAAATCTAGCATGCATTTTTGCATAATTACTTATTTGTAACACATTTGAAAATTAATACAGTTTCTGATATATCAGTCTCTGGCTATACATAGATTGTACAATATGAATATTAAAAAAATCATATGTTACTATTTCTCAATGTGCATTGGAGAAAAATACACATCAAAAAATGCAATGACTAGCTGCCGTGTAAAGATCGAAAATGGAATGTCTGCTGTGCACTTTAACGACAGAAAAACTCAGTGGCAATTTATATATGAAACACAAATTTAACCACCTTAAAACGGTTTCACTATGAATATGATTTGTTTGTTTTTAAAGCGCCGTTTCACTAAATGAGGCATTATTTTCACTTTGGCCGCGACATTTATGGAAACGTATTTTTAAATTTGCCCAACCTTCTGTTGCCACAAGTTAAATTGTACAAGCTGTGAGGCCATTTTGTTTCAGCGACATAATACCAACATGGAGTTAAATGTATAAATATCTTTCTTTCATTTAAATCTAACCACGACTTTTCCTTAATGAAGAATGAAGATGTCTATTTTCTCCAAGAGTATGAACATTTTTACTCGCTTATTTAATTAAAACAATTATATAAATAAACTAAGACTTATTATATATAAGTTTAATGGTTACTACAGGCTGCCGACAAAACAACTAATGTTGTCGTAGAAGCTTCTTGTAATATATCGGTGCAGATATAACTCACTTTTGGTACAATTCATTTCACAAATTGCAATTAAATATTTACTGTAATTTTTTGTTTCAATAAACAAATACAATAAAACATTAAAAGTTTGTATTAGAATATATATTTTCTATTTAATGCAATTAATTATAAGTACTTGTGGTTTATTTATTTGAGACAATGACGACAAAATAATATGCGGCAGTAAAATGTTTATATATTACAAGCAAGAAAAAATCTTAAATTGTCATTCGATGAATATTGAATGAGTTCATATTGTTAGAAAAAAAAATACAGCGACACAACAAAGAAGTATGAAATATCTTTTGAAAAACTTCAAATATTGCCAAGTCAAGAATTACAAATGTATGTATTCAGAATTAGCCTGAAAATAGAGAACGCAACTTGAGAGCTGAGAATTCAAAAGAGGTTGTGTTCACTGAGAATACAAAATGCAAATGCATTTTATGATTTAAAACAAAACGAAAAACCCCAAAGCGAAATGCATACATAATAAGTTCGAATGCAGCCAGAAATGAGGCACTTGGCGAAAAGCTTTAATTATTATTCAGGCAAGGATGAAAAAATTATAGGAGGCAGCGCGGAATATCTGTGAAATTATTCAAAGACACTTACAACCGAAAAAAATACCTAGGGGTACAGGAAAAAGCAAAAATAGTATACATGAGTAATATCCAGGGCTGTGACGGTAGGTAAAAAAATAACGACTCCGGCTTAAAATTAAAAATCGACTACGACACTATTTTTTCAAATCATTCCAGTTACTAAAATAATTTTTCGATAACTTAAAAATATTTTTCGACTTCAATTTCACTTAAACTCCACAGGCCTGGTAATTTCATAAAATCTGTTGTTTTACTATTATAAACTAATGTGTCATTATAACTATTAACTAATGTATAATTAACCGCCGAATCCGCCGAAGAAATAAATGTATTTTTTACTTTTAACAGTATGGTTGAAAGGTCTAGCAATAAGTATTCAAATGACATGAATGAAGAATCAAAAAGTGATAATTTTGATTAAAATATTAGCACATAGTTGTCGTAATTTATCTATTACGCGTAGTGTTTATAGTCTAAGTAACAAATATTTCCATAATATTAGAAGATGGTATTTAAATGGAAACTTATATTTAGAATACAATTTAATTATTAATTTTCCGTTGAAAATGTTATATGTTTCTCTTTGATACCGAATCAAAAGAATATATCTGGGTTTTGAAAAAATATATTTGAACGTTTAAATGTTAGTTTGATTTTATAGAGAAACTAATAACGTAGTTTAGTTTAAACTTATCGATTGGATTTAAAAAAGGTACTGATATATTTTAAATACAGTTTTAAATCACGATGCAAGATTATAAAGTAAGCGAAATTTATTAAATTGATAAATATGTGTTGTATGTAAATATGGCAAGTTTTAATTATCCATTAGTAATAAATAATAATGATATTAATAAACATTACAACAAGAGGTATGGCAGTGTATTCATAAATATAAAGTAAGGTTATTAAAGAGAATATACATGACCTAAAAAAAATAAGATGTTGCTGATAGCTAAATTAGTTTAAGAAATTAAATTAGTAACAATTAATTTTCAAGAAACGAACCACTGTGTATTAAAAGTAAATCTTAAGAAGTAAAGCAAACGCAGAAATTAAATAGTAACACAGAATAAGTAATGTAGGCCTAAAGTATTAAGTACACTCGGTGGTAATTAAAAGTAAGCATAGAGAACGAAAGTTTTGTAATAGATGAATACAGAGGGCAGATATATTACAGCGGCCTTCGGTAAGTACGTTTAAAGCGACAAGAGACGCAGGTGGTGTTGTTGGTGAAATTTTCTTCTACGCACGCATTAACCAAAAGCTGTCGCAGTTAGTTCGGCGTAGAGCTTTTAACGGACCGGCTACGCCGCCAAAGCTCTGCTACGAAAGGCTTCTCAATGGTAAGCGTGGAGCAAATTAATCAACTATTAAACGGTTTCCGGATTATTGATATAAACGACCGGATGAGCCGACGCTGAATATAAGGGATAGTAGATATCTGTGTAACGATATTTTATAGAAGCTTGTGAAATAAATATAATATAGCCGAACCAAAACATGATTACGTAAGATGATTTATAAATAGTTGAATGTATTTTTTATAGTCATAGTTTTGTTTGGATTATACAAAAATGTATTTCACAGTTAAAATAATAAAAAAAATTAAGATTGCATCCCAAATATATACATATTTTGCGTATTAAGACAAATATTTTTATCGAGAGTACACAATAAAAGAGTTGGAATTTTATTATAATTTAACGTTGAAATATGATCTGTAATTATTCTGCTGGCATATGGAAAAAAAATAAAATAAGAGAAAAAAAAATGTGATATTCCTCTCAACAAAATTCTAGTATAGTTTCGTTTATAAAACGGATAGCATAGTTATTTTATGATGGGATGTTGTAGTATTGCTTTGAATTATATTTGTAATGGACGTAAGATAACCAAGAATCGTGCCGAACTGAATTTTAGTGATATATCTTAAGCAAAAAAAAGCACGATAGAGACATAAACAATCCATTTCGAGATAATAAATCTTAAGTGACGAACGATTGCGACGGCTCGGCAGCCAGATAGCAAAAACTGCGCGTCCATCCATCCTCAGAGTTGAACAAAACAAAGTTCGGTTCCGCTCCAACACTGAGTCGCGTCGCGTCTCACCAATTGCGCCTGTCACATCTCTCTCGCGGAGCTTTTTCGAAGCCTCCGCGAGCTTTCTAGTTACAGGACGAGAGCCAATGTGACTTACAATCCGAGTTCCCGCGTTCACGGCTGAGTGCCGGAGCGTAAAATTGGGGTGAAATAATACGCGACCGAAACCGTTTTCCACAACGAGTCACAATCTCACCGATTTGACCTTTTGTCGTGAATCCTTGAATTCTCGAGCATAACGTTAACATGTGTATTTAACAAAATGTAGGTATACTATTCTAGATCGAAATGGTTACCTCTTCAGTATCTTACATAATATTTTACTATGCGTTTTATATTATTATGATGATACTTTTGTCAGTATAATAAATATTATCAGTTGTAATCGTTTACATCTGAGAACATTATATTTAGGCCTTGGCAATTATTGATTCAAGTATTATGTAAATGTGAAGCTGGAACAATATTTATTAATTTTTCCCTGCATTAAAAGATACACACACCTATTATTTATATCTATCTATCCAGGAAATTTTTAAAACCTTGAAAAGTTCTCAAAGTTGTTAATTTTGTAAACTTTAGTTTCACAATCGTTTCTCAACCAGGGTCCACGTGGCCTTCACGGCATGTTCCAAGAGGGTCTCAGGGCAAAATATCATCTTTGGGGATCCACAGCAGACTTTGGAGGGACAGTAATATTATACATGTATTGCAGTCAAATTGAATACAGTAATAAGGCATTCAATTCATTAAAACTCTAAGTTTTGCTTGATATTTTTTTTATTTCATTTTTTCGAGTCTCGGAAAACTCTGGGTAAAGGGACCACGGAAAAATATGATACTCAAAAGAAGGCCACGGACTCAAAAAGGTAAATACACTAAAGTTTCAGCAATATAAGATATTTAACGATGATTTGAGAAGTGTTTTTAGCAAGTAATAATAATTCCAATAAATAAAACAATACGTTAAAAACTCGCGATGTGTTATAAATTAAACTATTTAGTGCCAAATCATGTTTTATTTCACCAATTTTTGATATTCATGTCTACGTCACATTAATAAAACAAACGACGTAAATGAATAAATTCACATTTTCACGAAATTCAAAGAAGATTTTTGAATTTAACTTTACCAATTAATTTTTGTTAAAAGTTTTTATTAAGAAAATTAAGTAACCACCTATAAAATATCGAAACTATACATATCAGTGGAAATAAATTTGTAGAATTAAGTGCGCAATCTGTTTAAGTCTGCGCAAATGAAAATGGAGGTAAAAATGGATTGATTAATGAAGAGAAGAGTAGAAAATTAGAACACTTTATTTTAGCGAATTCGCGTTAAAGGTCAAAGTTACAAAACACCAATCAAGTATAATGGCTCCACTTAGAGTTGGATTGGTACGCAGACGTTTATCGGAAAGATTGGAACAATTTAAAATCCTTTCCAAAGACAATTAATTTGATTACATTACTGGAAAGTAAATTTGGTTGATTACGCATTATATAGATCCAAAAATCAAAGTATACAGTGACCACTTATAGTATGTTATAACATATAGTATAAAAGTTGGTAGCGATATAACGATTACTGTGTGAAGAGGATGCCATAATGATTGATATGATACACAATTTCATAAGAGGCAGCAGGATAGCCGTGTAGCTTGTTAAGAGATTGACGTGTTTTTATTAAATTGTCAGTCAACGCGTGATAAAATAAAATGTAAGGGACGAAATAACACGCAGAGAAAATACATTTTTATTAGATAGTTTTAAGAAGGGTATGATAAAATATATTATAAGTAAAAAAGAAGGAGATAAAAAAATATTATGGTAACTATTTCTGCACTAAATGAATATAAAATTAAATTTGATAACTTCGTTACTCCATTTGTTGTGTAACAATTTTGACACGCGTCACCACGAGTTAGGTACACCATTCAATTAACTCAACATTGCAAATTAATACAGATAAATAAGACAATTAAATGTCGAAACGTTGGCTATGTTCTAATCAATATCTAAGTCGAGTGGTATACAATGTCCGCTGGAGCGAAAAGAAGCAGTATTGAATAGTTGCGTAGGTCTTAGATTAATCTGAAGGGATCGTTACGGTGAAAGGTTTTGCTGCCGACGTTTACAAATGAAGTTGAGCGTGATTCGGCAGATAAACACTTGCGAGGGCGCCGGGACCTTCGGACCTCTTGAACTAATGGTAAGTCGATGGATGATATGGCGTGTATACGCCTGCAGATACACCGCCTACTGAACAATGATAAAGTAATAAGGCGGAAGATAAAAAATGGTCCGCCATCAATGTTACAAGATATTACGGGCTCGAACTTTGAAAGCCTCGTGGAAGACTGGTTGAATAGCTTCAGATTCCTTTTTTTACGTCGGGTTATACGTTTCATGGACTACCGAACAAAATAAGACGCTATGAAAAATTAGAGTGAATGGTAACGTACAATGTTATGTAACTTACATATATTAAGATTCATACGATTTCTACAAATACATCCATTTCAGTTAATAAAAAAATGTAATAACCATTTTAATAACAATTAAAAACTAATATAAATGGTGTGAATGAGCATTTTATATTTATTATTGTAACAGTTAAATATTTAAATGTATGTGTTCTTAAATGGTTAAAAAACAAATCGTTTGTGAAACACAGCATTAAAGCAATTTTCTTAGTAAAATGATACATGCGTAATGATGTTTTAAAAAAACTCAGAATTATAAAAATACGTGGACAAGGTCAAGTGTATGGCATTTATTAATCCGTGTCATTTTTCAATGTGACAGAAAATGGCCTCTTAATGGACGTATATCAACAGCTATGATAACTGCTTGTTACTCAGATTCTCAAATTCTCTTTTTCGAAGAGAGAAGCAAAGATAGAATAATCAAAATATAACAGGACTAGTGATTAACTAATCGTTCTCGCTACGCATAGTTATTTTTTAGGATTGGAAAAGTGAGAGAATATTTTTGACATCACAAACACCTATGACTCCAAACAGAAATCGATAAAACGACAAAAATATGCTGTTTGTGCTGGGAAGATCCGTAATGCAAGTTAACGACGTTCATCATTGTGCCACGGACCCTAAGTCATACGCAATACATATTTATGACAGAAAAAAAAACTATTTCTTTGAGAACGTCCAAAGGTAGATAACAATTGAGACCATTGGAGTGAAGTAAGCCAAATAGTAAAACGGTAAAACTTTTTCTTTGACTTTTTAAGTACGTATTTACTTTGGTAAATTGACTATTTTTATTTTAGCGTAGCATTATTGCAATGTGTATTATTAACTGAGGTTATTTCACTTTTACGATACTTTAAGACGTGTAGAATATTACAACATATCTAAATTATTTTTTTCAAAAATACCACTTGACTCACTTCACCTCTAATGGGACCAATTATCGTTTATAGAGGCCTCTGAAAAATACATTAATGCGAAAGAACGATAGATCGGGGTTCCACTTAAGTACGTAGCCAAGGTCGGGGCTTATGAAAAACGGTATATGTGCGGACATTTGTTCCACAATATTGTGTATACACAGCGCTTCCGTTCGCCAGGCGTAGCGGGCGCTAATGCGCTGAGCAATCGCAGTAATGGTTTCCACGAGAGGATCCGGCCAATGCGAGAAGTTGCTCAAACAAACGCACGTTTTAAACCGCGCTCGGTGTAATGTGGAAGCTGACCTCCGGGACCCGGGGTCTAAGTGTTAAACAAACGTAACACCCCCGGGCGCTTGCCGGGTTATACTGGGTAATTTAATTTTTTTGTGTATGCAAATTTCGGAAATAAACAAGATATCGACGAGGGAGCAATAACGCGGGATTCTCATTCCGGAGAAGGGAATTTTTAAATTATGAAATAATAAAGCAACCCTATGTCAATAATAATATTTTATAGGTCCATATGGGTATACTATCAACATAATATATTGTACAGTAATTTATAAAGATAAATAAATGTCGGGTCATAAATGGGCTGTTGGCTTCCGTGCCGGATCTTATGGGTTTGAGCCCCAGTACGAACAGCATTATTTAGATCGATTTATCGGATTCTGTTCGAAGGCACGAGTGTTTGTGACGTTTGAAATTCCCTCCCACCCTAACGATTTTTTAATAACTGGGCGTAGCGAGAGTGAATGTAACCACCTGTCCCGTCCTGTCCTAGCCTTATCCTTCTGCGAACGACTAATTAACAAAGATTTCTTGTAATAAAAACTTCTGTTGAGAAACCTCCAATAGAAGTCCATATGCTTCACATTAGACGCGGACAAGAATTTCATGTTTTTTAATCCATATCTGTTCCTAATGTTCCCAATGAGAGTTGGTATAGAAAAATAAGGCTACAACAGCATTAGTAGTTAATTAAGTGATCTAGCTATGCCCCGCTGATTTTTATAATTGGAAAAAGTAGAAGAACTGGGAGAAATGTTGCTTGTACTGGACACTCTTGAAATCTGTTACGGAAGCCAATGACGGCTCTTTACGAGAGTTGAAGTAATCTGGATTTCACGCAATCAATGCGCGAAGAAGTGGTTTCACAGTAACGTGGAGCGAACCAGTTATAAATAAATATTTTAGAACTAAATTCTTCGATTTTAGAATTATTTTCATTATGTACACTTCCACAAAAATCTTGGTCGAACACGACCCGGGTTTCGCCTCTCGGCATCTTCCGGTACTACTCAGTGCGCGAATGCACTCGAACTAACATAAGTGTACATAATGAAAATAATTCTAAATAAACGTTGAATTTCCATCAAGCACTCAGTCGAAATTCTAAATTAAATACTTAGATATAATATTTACCTGGATCTCAACCGCGTAGAAGTAAAAAAACAGTTGATGAATAAACAAACGACATTGAATTAAAGAAGCTTTGGGATTGTGATGTTCCACGATTTGAAATATTGGAATGAAAAACAGACTTGCAAAAAATATTCCACTCGAAATAATATATTTTATTATGCAACGTGAAACACAACATCCGATCAGGGGATGGGGTATGAAGATATAAAAATATTGTCGCTCGGAGGAGAAAAAACCTCGGCAAAGGAATACTAAGTAACATCCATCATTTAGAGCGAGCCAAGTGTACAGAGTTACCGAGAATCATTGCACAGTTAAGGTTACTTAGAAAAGCTTGTTAATACATAGCTTTTATGTTTGAGTCACAAAATCACCAGCTCTGGTAAGTCATAATGTAAACAATCAAAAAGATTTGTCAAAAACATATTGCGTGGACTATAAATAAAAAATAAAAATGAAGGTTAAGATTTTAAATACCTCCTACTAGGAATAAAATAGGTAAACAAAATTGATTGAAAAAACTACTATTATAATATAATAATTGTTTTTTTTGGTAATCAATTGTATTTATATGAATAAGCCGGTTCCACTAAAGTGTGTTATATCTGTAAACTTTTACCATGCTTGGTAAAGACAGTTTTTGCTCAAATTATGAATTTGCTTCTAATGACATGTGTGTTGGTGATGTTTGAATTTTATTCCATCTTCCGTTTTTTAGTTTGTAAACAAGACAGATTAGAAGAAAGATAGGTTTATAAATACTTCCCTGGCAAAAAAATTAACACGACTAACATTGTTATGCTGATGGTGGTGGGTACAACGTTGAGTACCCTGGGGAATTTTAAAAAAAATACTTCCTGGATTACTTCATCTTTTTGTTATAATTACATCCAAAAAAAAGGTGGAGAGGCTAATTTTAATCCACGTTTAGAAAAGGCTTTTTTGTGAAAGATTCCACCAATAGTCTGTCTTTTCTAATTTATTGTAATGATTTTAAATAATAATAAAAAATAATTTAAGATTTCGACTGACGGTGCTTGGTGGAATTTCAATAATAAATTTGAATCGTCCAAATTATGTACATTCACACAGATTTTGTCACTTACGACCCGGGTTTAGCCTTTCGGCATCTTCAGGCGTTCAAATGCACGGATAAAGTTCGGTGACGGTCAGTTCAAGTTCATGCGTGCACTTGAACGCCTGAAGATGCAGAAAGGCGAAACCCGGGTCGTTAGTGACAAGATCTGTGTGAATGTACATAATTAGAACGATTCATATTTAATAATTTTAAAGTAATAGCGGTACAATTATTATTATTATGTGTAGAGAATATTTAAAAAATATTCAACGAAATAATTAGACGGCGCGAAAAACGATTTTAAAACGTATCGGACTTGGAAATGTATTCAGAGATTTTTTATTTGCTTATGACTTTAAGACCAACTTAAACGAATGATCGGATAAAACAAAATAGGCGTCAAATAAACGGTTTACGACTTACGGCACGTCAGTACAAATAAATGGCTACACGAAACCTCCCCGCCATTACATAGATATTGCAGGCTGTTCTCGGAAACTCTTATATTGACAGATTTTATTAAATGGATCAGTCAGGCTCGTGTCAGGCTGGGCGTGGGTACTGGGTACCTTAGCGGGGTGCCTTTACCGTCCCCTGAGACTTAGCATTTCAAATGAGGTCTACGAGACTACGGCCTAGGCCACGCTTTGCCTACATTCCTGGGGAGAGAAACTGTCACAGCTTGATAAAACAATATCGCTCGGGACAAATGCCATTATGATTCAGCATAAAAAGTAGCTTGTTTCTCTTCTGTGTCTCTGGTATCGATTCTTTGTCGGTAAATTTATTGGAATAACAAATACTTCGCGTTGCCGAAAGAGAAATTGATTGTATTTTCACAACAAAATATTCACTTGGATTTTTGGCTGGGAGTGCTCGTTACAAAATTGTGAAACATTCACAATAACTAAAAAAGAAAACTTGTGCATAAATATTAATGTATTAAAGAGCTTTTAAATAAATATACTGTTTTTAAGTTCTATATCGTATCACAAGGAAAATATGAGAATTTAATACTAAAAAAAACCGAAAGCTGACAACTTAAACTCTTATAAACCGGTATGTAAGTAGAAAAAAAGTCAAAAAGATAAAACAGTTAACCACAATAATGAATTTTCGTTAAGAGTGTTTAGACCTTAAAATTATATCATAAAGCACATTGAAAGACAGCCAAATTAACTTATGTTTCTATATCAGGGAATCCCAACCAGTAGGGAAATTTCAGAATTCCAGAGGGTAAACCGTTAATTTGCTTGATTCTTGTTTTAAAATTAAATTTGTTTGTAGTGAAATTATTATTTAAAATACAATACAATACGACATGTTCATTTACTATTTTTCATAAAAAAGCTTTTATATGCACATGGATGGTGTTCTTGGTGTAAGGATTGTAGCATCACAATTTTCTCGTTACTAAATTTTATAGTGATGGAAAACTGTTGAACGTTTTGACACTCAATTAATTTAAAAATATAGAATTTTGTATTTTGATCATCATGAGAGTCAAAAAAGAAAAATGCGACGCTTCGTATTAACAGCACATAAATGCACATAAAATAAATCCTTGGTAGGGAGGAATT
The DNA here is from genome assembly GCA_031772345.1 of Himalopsyche anomala. NCBI lineage: Eukaryota > Metazoa > Arthropoda > Insecta > Trichoptera > Rhyacophilidae > Himalopsyche > Himalopsyche anomala. The sequence continues at coordinate 10,868,475 of CM062825.1, read as the reverse complement.
TTATTCTAAAATATGTTGCAAGGTGGGAACGGAGCAAATAAAGTAAGGAACCTCTGGTCTATGTAGTTTTCAATACATTTGGAAAAAAATTCAAGCCGAGTGAATTGATAACGATTAACAAAAATTGATTAAACTGAACCTTTCAATTAGAAAAAAAAATGTGTAACAAAGTTATCTTATGTTACCTACGTGATATTTTACTAGCTTAGTCGTTAACCAAATGCACTCATCCATATTGATTAAGTATTCCCATATATATGAACATAATTACTGTGAAAAAATGTTATTTCTGGTTTGGAAAACGTAACATCAATAGGAAAGGCTATAAATAATTCGGAGTAAAAAAAAGTAGCTGAAAATTTTTATCTAAAAAATAAACGTAACTGTTTTCAATTAAGCGTAAATTCACGGGCCGATGAAATTATCGAAAAGAGTTTTTCAATCGGGGAGCGCAATTCGCCCGAGAAAACTTCGGGAAATTTATTACTATCACGGGAAACCTGCAGGTACCTAACTGTGTTAAATAATTGAGCGTAAAACTTAGACTTACAAGAGAAATATTGACTACTTTAAAAGCCTCAATAGACTAATATACTCCTGAAGTTAGTGTATGTGTTGTTGTTGAATAGCTATGGGTGGCTTAAATATTGCAAAGATTATTGTAGAGTATCGTTTTTTTAATCATAATCACATTTATACCATATGAAATTATCTATACTATACGAGAATATAAAATATTCGTTTTGCGTTATAAAAGGCGGCTGTAAAACAGCAATTGCATACATGTAACGGATGGTGGTAAGATAATCAAAAATCAACAATAAACATATATTTAAATAATACATACTTTGAAAATCGAAAATTTTAATATTGAGAATATTATGTTATACTTATTATCAAAAATATGATCAGTTAAAATACAGATGCAAAAGACAAAACAGAATATTACTTATATAAATCAATTAATAACAAGAAGGTATCACAAAGGATTAAAAAATAACAAATGTTAATTGGAGAGAGATTTAAATATGCATATTAATTTCAATGAAAACATCAAGTCGTAAAACAAAATGTTTCAGTTTACGTTAGTAGAGAAAATAAATGAAAAATATTCCAAATATTTGCAGAAAAATGAAATATCTTTCATAGTGAAGTGACATGAATGAGTGGTGCACACAGTCATCCAGGGGTGGATTCGACAAACCGTACAAGCGTTAAGCCCGCAAAAATACAACAAAAACAGCCCAATTAAAATTTTACACCCTGTTCACCTCACAGTAGCGGTTGCGGTGATTTCGATGACTACTTCATGTTTTTACTAGGGTACAAAAAATCAACTCGTTATCACAGTGATTGAAAACATTTCGCACTCACGAATATGATGCACATTTTATTTTTTGTATGTATACTGTTAATTTCTATTGATCGTTTCTATTGAAAGACATCATAATTTTGATGCCAAAAAGTATTATATTTGAGTAAAATATACTTTTAAGGCTGCGCATGTTGTGCTGATCGAATCAACAGAAAAAAATGGCGTAGTGTGTTGAGGATATTTAAAAAAATATATATTTTCAGTATCGAATTTTTCAACAACATTTATCGATTTTATTTATTATTTGTAACCTTCGATCAAAAGAGTGAAAATTATCAGACAAGTACTATTTTGATCAAAAATGACTTAAAAGAAATGTGTTAAGCAAACTTTTGTATTATAAAGTCTCATTATTTTTTGCAATAACTATCAGTGCGACGTTGTCCTGTATATCATTTTTCGAAGAGCAATTCAAAAAGATAAGCCGGGGTTTCACTATAAGAATTAACGGATATTTTAAAAAGATTGACAATTCAAATAAAGTGTTTTTTTGTCAGCCAATCAGTTCTGGCAAAAATTTTGATGATACCTGATTCGTATTTCGGTTCATTTGCAATTGATACTGGTAGTAGTTTTTTTATAAACATATAATTTTTTCCTGCTAAAGTGAAGAACAAAGAAAAATAAAAAAACAACTTTATTATATGAACTACTAGCTGGCCCGACGAACTTCGTACCGCCTCAGAATCAATAAATGTTGTGTTAATTTATTGCATGAATTAAATTCAGTTTGAATGAATACTCAAAATGAATTAAGTTCAATAAATGTGCAAAATTCAAAATGAAAAGTATTTAAATTACATTGAAATGATGTAATTCACATGGCACAGTCAATATATTTAAAGGAATGCAGTAGATCAACGATTTGATTTTGAATTGTGACGTTTAAATGATCCACATCTTTTTTCTTAGCCGCAAGAATTGCTCGTTCACTCAACCAATTGTGATTTTTGTGATTAGATGTTTGGGAACATTTTGTTGATGAAGCCGTCCTTCGTTGAGACGAAATTGCGAAAATTCGGCGGAATCGAAATCAATCCGTTCGATTCTTCAACAGGAACACGGCCGTTACCGACGATAGTCAACAATTGCTTGGAGAAATCTTCGGCAGATGGATCGTTTAGAAATGCAACTCGCATGTTTGTCGTTAGCTGAAATTTCTTCACATAACGCCACAGAGTCGATGATTTGAGGCAAGCGTTTATTTCATCGGCAGCGGTCGATCTTTGAATGACTGGTAGTGTTTGTCGGAAATCGCCAGATAGTAGAATCATCGCGCCTCCAAAACATCTTGAGTCATTGCACTGATCTTTCATAGTTCGGTTGAATGCTTCCAATGCGCATTTGTGCGCCATTGTCCATTCATCCCAGGTGATGATTTTTTTGCTTCCAAAAATTTGGCCATTGCTGAGTGTTTCACAATCTTGCATGTCGGTTTTTCAGTGGTTTGAAGGTTTAACGGCAATTTCAACGCTGAATAAGCCGTTCGGTATCCTTCTATCTACGTTGCCGCTATTTCAGAAGAAGAAACTGCTACAGCAGTTTTATATCTCGCACGAACAGTGGCCATAATCAATGACATGAGGAATGTCTTCCCAGCTCCACCGGGCGCATCGAGGAAAAATAAGCCACCATTTCCATCATCAATTGCCTTCATTAACGTATCGTACATTTCCTTCTGTTGAGGGTTCAACACTGGTACATTCGTTCAAACTGATTGCTTCAATGCATTTCGATCATATTTACGTTCACGTTCCGATTCTCGATTGAAAGCGTCGTTCATTCCACGATCTGGCGTTGGCATTCCTAACTTGACTAACAAACTGCAGCGCATGAGGTAACACATGTCTTCGATCAAAAGCAAAGCCGAGTTATGTATCTCCTCATTCATCTCGAGATCGGGATTCCCTGAACTGACATGA
>CM062825.1:10794746-10865078 GCA_031772345.1 Himalopsyche anomala | reverse complement strand
TACTAGCTGGCCCGACGAACTTCGTACCGCCTCAGAATCAATAAATGTTGTGTTAATTTATTGCATGAATTAAATTCAGTTTGAATGAATACTCAAAATGAATTAAGTTCAATAAATGTGCAAAATTCAAAATGAAAAGTATTTTAATTACATTGAAATGATGTAATTCACATGGCACAGTCAATATATTTAAAGGAATGCAGTAGATCAACGATTTGATTTTGAATTGTGACGTTTAAATGATCCACATCTATTTTCTAAACCGCAAGAATAGCTCGTTCACTCAACCAATTGTGATTTTTGTGATTAGATGTTTGGGAACATTTTGTTGATGAAGCCGTCCTTCGTTGAGACGAAATTGCGAAAATTCGGCGGAATCGAAATCAATCCGTTCGATTCTTCAACAGGAACACGGCCGTTACCGACGATAGTCAACAATTGCTTGGAGAAATCTTCGGCAGATGGATCGTTTAGAAATGCAACTCGCATGTTTGTCGTTAGCTGAAATTTCTTCACATAACGCCACAGAGTCGATGATTTGAGGCAAGCGTTTATTTCATCGGCAGCGGTCGATCTTTGAATGACTGGTAGTGTTTGTCGGAAATCGCCAGATAGTAGAATCATCGCGCCTCCAAAACATCTTGAGTCATTGCACTGATCTTTCATAGTTCGGTTGAATGCTTCCAATGCGCATTTGTGCGCCATTGTCCATTCATCCCAGGTGATGATTTTTTTGCTTCCAAAAATTTGGCCATTGCTGAGTGTTTCACAATCTTGCATGTCGGTTTTTCAGTGGTTTGAAGGTTTAACGGCAATTTCAACGCTGAATAAGCCGTTCGGTATCCTTCTATCTACGTTGCCGCTATTTCAGAAGAAGAAACTGCTACAGCAGTTTTATATCTCGCACGAACAGTGGCCATAATCAATGACATGAGGAATGTCTTCCCAGCTCCACCGGGCGCATCGAGGAAAAATAAGCCACCATTTCCATCATCAATTGCCTTCATTAACGTATCGTACATTTCCTTCTGTTGAGGGTTCAACACTGGTACATTCGTTCAAACTGATTGCTTCAATGCATTTCGATCATATTTACGTTCACGTTCCGATTCTCGATTGAAAGCGTCGTTCATTCCACGATCTGGCGTTGGCATTCCTAACTTGACTAACAAACTGCCGCATATAAGGCAACACATGTCTTCGATCAAAAACAAAGTCTGGTTATGTATTTCTTCATTCATCTCGAGATCGGGATTCCCTGAACTGACATGAATTCGATGTAAAATGTATTCGGACATGTCATTCTTGTACTTGTTCCACAGTTCACGGGGATTCGATGGGAAGCATGTCAAAATAATGATAGAAAATAATGTGCGTATCTGACTTGGAGATTCAGAAACTATTTCTTCAGCGATTGTCGTGTCCTAATGATGTATAGTTTTCAATCAAATTGACATACAGCACGAAATGTTGGGCACACTACGCCATTGACAGTTTGAAGTGATTTAAATGATGCCGGCCCACGAACATTCACCAGCAACAACCGCAAGTAGAAGCATTCGTCATTCTTCAGATTAACTGTGTTAATGCGACCAAGAGCATCAGTAAAACGCACATCCGGATGATCAGAAACCGTATTGCCTTGCTTTTGACGTTGAATTTTTTTCGATGAAGCGTTCCAAGTGTAATAACGTGCCACCTCAGCAGGGCTGTCGACTCCACAGTGTGGAGTCGTGTAAAATAAGACGACTCCGACTCCAGCTTAAAAATAATTAACGACTCCTACTCTGAAGAAATTTTGCAACAATTGCATTTTAACATATATTATATATATGCAGTGATTTTTTTTTAAAAAAAAATGTGCCGGAACGCACTTTTTTCGAGCATTTTATAAGAAGGTATATTACTTATTATATATTCGAATATCATTTTGATAGAATTAATGACGGCTTTTCATATAATGCATAGAAAATAAAACAAAATATACATATTTTAAAATAGAAAAATTAAACATTTATTAAAATTTCGAGAAAAAAAGGTGCCGGAACGCCGTTCCGCCGCGTTACAGGGTAGAAAAAGCCCTGTATATATGTAATACCATCAGATCATTTTAAGTCAGCGAACCATGCAATATCAACACTTTGGACTATTTTGTTTGAATACTCATAATTAAATATATTTTTCAAAAAAAATCGAGCCGCTCATTTTTTACGACTCCGACTCCGGCCTAAATAACGCAACACCTCGACTCCGACTCCACAACCCTACACCTCAGAATAGAGCAACATTCGTGGAAACGGCAAGCTTCGTTTTTGCCAATCAATCGAATACATCCAGCATCGAGTATCCCCAAAGATGCGATGCTTAACAATGTAGTTTATCATCAATCAGCGACCGGATTTTTTGTTTGAATACACGTGCGGTTATATCGTGCCGATTACTTGATGTTTGTCCGGGGAGCAGCAATTGAACAATTTCTATCCATTTCGGATTGCACGTAAAGGTGATGAATAGATCTTGACGATTGTAATGAAAAACATATGTCATTGCATCTTGCGTATATGCATGCATATGACGCGAGTTGAAAATGTACGTCTCCGGTAGAATAGCCAATCAACCAACATTAGCTGCGTCTCATTCGCGCCACATTATTAACCAATCTAAATACACTGTTCCCGCTATTAGACATGCATCTCGTGTTTGACCATAATTGGATAAATAGATTTTCACACCAGAATGAATTATCGGAATTAAAACTTTATAAAAATCGATGAAAATTCAAAATCGCTCCTACATAGCAAGCAGTCAACTGTCAAAGTTGCAGTCAACGCCATCTCGTGGATATAATTCAAACAGCATACAACGTCGTGTGTCCGCGTTCCATTTAGAAGAAGTTCAAATTTCAAAACAAAATGTATGAAGACATTAATTTTCTTTATAATTTCTTTTCCGTGATATTTTTCCGATGTTTTAATGCTTATTCTGCTATTCTAGGCAAAGAGAAATTTAATAAATCAAAGATCATTGAAATCCATTCAGTAATTCTCGAGATATACGTGGTGTAACTAACCCCACTTTGTTTTATATATATAGATTTTTCCCGGTATCAGTCTTTCTTTATTGAAAACAATATTTATTATCGTTGTACAAGATGTTTCCGAATAGCTGAAAAAGAAGCCGCTAGAATAAACTGTCGATCGTACAGTCAGTTAGTACCGGATATAGGTCGGAATATTCGATTCAAGTCTACTTTCCAGCTTCCGGCTGTAATTGGTTGACATTGTTCAAAGCTAAGAGGTCAAGTGGCTTTATCATTATTGAAGTCGAGAAAGTCGTTATGATATTCTAAGCTGCAGCGAATAAATTCAGCTTTCAATCATATTATTTAACATTTGTAATTTAAAAGACAACAGTAAAAATATCTGATGTATTTGTATATGTAAAAAGGATTTTAGTTTTAATTTGGTTACAAATGTCAGTCGACTTCTTTTACTAACTATGTTACCTTTTACCTAAGTATGTAAGCCTTTGTAACCTACTCATAAGAAATACTCTTAGTTATCAAAAAGAAGCTAGAATATTGTTATATCTATATGAATGTTAATTAAATAATTATCCTAAATTTATGATATGGTTAAGTGAAATTTTTACACTGTTAGTCGATTTTGGAATGGCTGTTAAAATGTGTTCTTGATTACATTTATTTCAAACAATTTAGAATTGAAAACAATTATTAGTGTGCAATACTTATAAGATGTTTTGGTTTAACAAATATCATTATTTTAAAACGTCTTTCTTAAAAAAAAAATACTTGCTCAATAACTGAAATGAAAGATAGACATAATAGCAACCAAAATTTCTGTTTCAGTTCTATCAAATGATTGTGGAAGTTTTAAAATTCAGGTATGTGGAGTCGTTACGAAATAAGACGACTAAGTCTCCAATCATAGCTTAAAACACTACTTTAATTATTGTTTAGACTTAGTAGCATGCAGTGACGCCACGCCACTTATGACCCTAGCAATTTGACTACACATTTAATTTTAAAAAGGACTCGAAGTTATTATTATTTTTTGATAACGACTCTAGTTATAACAGTTGGACACCAAAGCCCTGATTAAATCAATGCCATGAAAAGAAACCCTGAAGTAAAGATGAACTTGAGAATATTCCTGAGAACATGCCTGATGATATGGAGAGGTAAAAACCGGGTCGTTAGTGAAAACACGTTAGGAAATATATCACTCGAAATTTAGATATATCACACTAAATACCCTCTTCTGCTTTTTATGAAATAGGTACTAAAAATGTGTTTTTATTTGAATTTATTAACCATATTAATACTGTATATTCGATATTTTAAAAAATATCACAGAATTTTTGTTTAAAGTTCAAAATATATGATTTAAAATTCAAATATAACTATTTGTACAAGATTCTAAAAAAAGATTAAAACAAAAGTAATAAAACAAAAGAGAAACGAATACAGCTCATTAAGAAGCAAACAATTTTAACTATTAAAAACTTGAAGGTGGAAACAAACAAAGCTAAAGAATAAAGAAAAGAGGTTATTTTTGCATATGAATCGTTAAATTGCCGGCAAGACAAACAGAACTTACAGTTGTTGAACATAATATTGTAAATGTTAAGTAGTGTTGCAAATTAAAAGCGCCGTGTAGCAATTGCAGCTGAAAATTGCACAATTGTTCGAATGCTACAAAACCAGTGCAGTTTTCATTCGCAATTCTAAGTCTAAATATTTAACATCACTTGCAATAAAATTTAAGTAAACATTTTATTATAACTTAGAAAGAAAATTTAATCTGGTTTTTACTATGTAAAATATTATATGAATGTTATATTCGAGCATTTTTATTCACCGTATTGTGGTTTGTAGTTATCAATCACATCGTTAAAGGTTTTATATTCAAACCCCCGAGAGTCTTCGAACTTATATCTATGTTATCCAATACAATTATAAAACCAAGTTTATTCTATCGTTGTTTTATTGACTTTAACTATAGTCGCGTTTATGCAAAACCGTACTTTATTCTGATACGATTTTTTTTACTAATAACAACGATTGAAGCAGTATCCCTTCATTCATGATATTCAAAGCGTTACATATATTTTGGTTTTCGAGGTATTTTAGTATACATATATTATTTTATACGATTTTAACCGTTTTTATTTCCATCAAATATGAACTAACAATATCCAATCTATCTTTGGAACAGATAGGTTAAGCTTTCTCGTTTGAAAAGTTTTGCTGAGATACCTCCATCAGGACGTCATATGCTCCACATTGGAGGCGGACAAAGATTAATAAAAAAAGTCTTAAATATATATCATGAATGTAAATATGTATATTGTTTACTTTATGGTAAAAAAAAGTGTTGGTTTTTCATTAAAAACATATGTACTTATTATTAAATACTATTAAATAAAATTATATACATATTAATAAATGTTCATTTTTATGTAATGTGTAAGAACTATCTGTTAATAAAACACAAGTTTTAATTGAACTTCGCTGAAAAGTATTTGGACGCGCCTAGTAGTATTTTACTCTGCAAGCCGCATTGCTCGTAGGACATTTTTTATTGTCCATATAGTAGTGTCCACAGGCGCTTGAATTGTATGTAGAATAACATCGAATGAAATGCAGTTAGTAGTAGACAGATGGCATAAATATGGATAAATAAACCGAATGCTATTAAAAATCAAATACAATTTGATAACATTGTTACTCCATTTGATGTGATAGAAATTGTGACGCTCGGTTCGCCTCTTGAGTAAGTATCATCATTGCACAGAACATTGGAAGGCGCTAAAAATTGATTCTAATTCTTATGTTTAAAATAACAAAATAACAGTCGGGGTTTTCCTTTTTCTATTGGACGCAGGGAAGGGTAAAATACAAATTTTGACAGTACTAATTCCAAATTTAAAAAAAGACAGCAAAAACGGCTTGAACTTAAATTCGGTATGATAAAAAGAATTATTTTTGATTTATTTTTGGGTATTCAACATTTTGATTGTAACGAAACTGTGAGTTAAAAACACGAACAAATTTCATAGTAATCAGCTCACTCTTAATTTTTTTTTCCATGCATGTTGGAATTTGCATATTTTCGTTGTATGAATGTACAACTGACCATTTTAATTCCCTAAAATAACCCCTTTGTAAACAAAGTAATTTTGTGCGGTTCGCAAACAAAAGATGTATCACTGGAAATGAAAATCCACAAGTGTAAAGTAGACTTGTAAATTTTATTACTTACGTAGTTTTTACTTTACTAACAAAATCCATTCTATTGAATGGATAATTAAACATATTTTTGGTAACAAAATGTTATTGTGATTAACTATAGAAAATTATTGTAATATATAGTTTGCTTCAATTTATACTAACACTATGGACCGAAATGAATTTCAAAAGAAAATGTAACGTTTCATTGCGTAGAACATTAGCACTGTTTTAATTTTCGAAAACAGAAAAATATTATCATATGATCCAAATATATATTTTTGTAAGTATACCGATTCAACTAGAGCATTCAACCCTGGACCTTTTTTTCACAATCTTTCAATTCCGGGTTACTGGGATTGATCATTCACTTTAGCATCATGCCACAATTGCTTGAAATCCTTGCCAAAAAAGTGGGTAGTGAAGAGATTCCAGATTTTTTGTCAACTCGAAGTGATGATTTGACAGACTTCACAGTTATTTAGCTTCATCATTTGAAAGAGTTACGTCTGCCAACGCTGTTAAGCTTTTTTAAACTGTACTTAAGGATTTTTACGTGCTTTAGTGAAACCTGAAATCCCGGAATTAGTACATAAACGATCTCGGGATTACGAGATCGCAAAATTGGTCGGGATTCCTGATACGGGATAGTATAGGTGGTAAATCGAATGCTATAAATTATAATGCAAATTAATAATTGTTTTGTCGATTCACACTTGATAACATTAAGCAAGCAATAATAAGAATTACTTATATTATTTCAAATACTTAGACAAGCTATTTCTTTTAAGAAATTTGTCAAAATTACACCATATGTTGTACATATACGTTTACTACAAACGCTGCCGCTGTAGTTAATTTTCATCAAATTATCATTATTTTCCATACGTTTTTTAAAAGAGTGGATATGCGAATTATTGTCAATTAGTCTTTGAAGAATGCCTTCTGTTGGAAAAATCACAAAAGACACTGAGTAGAGCAAAACGTTTAGAATATCTTTGCAATGTATTACATAGTTTAAATAGACAAAGGAATATTTTAAAGACGTTCTCGGAATCTTTGTAATTTTCCTGGGATTCGTATCCGGCGGGTGTATTCAGCGGTATGTAAAACGAAGCCCCAAAATGCAGCTTCCATGGAAGAGGGAAAAAGTATGTCAATTGCTTAAAGCTTTGCAGGCTTTTGTGTCATTAGGTTACATTCAGGGGAAGGTGAATATAAACACAGAAAGATGGCGAAGCAACATTTTTATGAAGTACTCTCCTGGAAGATGTTTCAACTAAAACAAAGACATGACGCTCAAGAATTTATAAGGGAATTTTGAACATTACTTACGCGGCGGACGACGCCTTTTAGGCGGCATGCTTTAAGCAATTTGACAATATGAAACATCAAAACATGTAAACCAAAGGTGAGAGTAGAAAATTGTACGCCAATAAATATTTTAATTTATTAATTTTCAATTGAACATTACATCTTGAATTTGATTCGATTAAACTATAATATTGTATTGAAATCAAATGAAAATAGCACGTGGTAACAATTGCACAATGCATTTGAATCGAACGATGCGCAGACGGAATAGGTGTGTGATTCACAAAGTGAATTAATTCCTGATAACAATGAAGGCAGTAAGTTGTATGACAAAAATCTTAATAAACTAATACGTAAGTTTGCATTTCAATTTGGTATTCTATGATAACTTAAAAGTTAAAACAATAAACGAATCATATTTGTTTGCACTTTTATATATCTTTTTATGTATTTTGAAAACTTATTTAAACGTTATGTTGAAAAATATCTCCAAATTTAATTTAAAGTAAAAAGAATAAGGAATGTTTCAATACTAATATCACTATAATTTATGTACTTATTTTAAAACCAAATTATATATAATTTAAGATTTCGACTGAAGGTGCTTGTGGAATTTCAATATTAAATTTGAATCGTTCAAATTATGTACACTCCCACAGATTTTGTCACTAACGACCGGGTTTCGCCTTTCGGCATCTTCAGGCGTTCAAGCGCACGGATGAACTTGAACTGACGTCAGTTCAAGTTCATCCGTGCGCTTGAACGCCTGAAGATGCCGAAAGGCGAAACCGGGTCGTTAGTGACAAAATCTGTGGGAGTGTACATAATTTGAATGATTCAAATTCAAAATTATATAAATTAAAAAGGGAGTTTCAGTAAACTAATCTTTAAAAATATTATTGATATCCAAGAACATGTTTCTCTGCCAAAAACTCTACAAAAAAGAAAGAAAATATTAAGTAAAATTTGATCACAGGAGTTAATTATGAATAGAAAATTATCAAGCAAAGACACCCGGGAAAAAGCTGACGCAATGTATAGGACAAAAAGATTTCTCCGAATGATTTCTGAACTCGAACAAAATAAGTCATTTGTAAAGCGGTGAACGTTCATTAAAGACTGGAAGGTTCGTACCTTGGAGGTATTTTCGTACCCTTTACAGTCTTTACACAAATGAAGACAATTCTTATCGGCGGGTACAGAAATAAGAGTGTCTAATAATTGAATCGAGTCGAGCCATTAGTAGCCAATTTAAATGCAAATGGAATGAAGTACATTTACGAACAGAGTCTCAGCTCGCAACGCTCTGTCGTATTGTGTCATGTTAATTGTCACTACCTTCATTATCACGAGCCGTGGGATACGTATTCCATAAACTACGGGGTGACTTGACTTTCAGCGAATTACTGTCGGTATGCGCCAAGATGACTTTATTTCTTTACGACATGCAGTCCTTGAGAGTCATAAATAAAATATGTCGTTTATTTGTTGTGGACTGTCTATCTTGTTATTTTTTAGGACCTGTTTTCAGGTCTTTCAGATATTTAATGTTATGTATTCAAACCACAATAGCCCATAGTTTTGACGTTGCATGCTTGGCTGTCTAAAGATGATCTGATGGAATACATATAGGTATTTAAGATTTAATGAAATTACAGGAAAAAAACGGAGTTGGAGTCGTTTGTAATTTTGAAGCTGGAGTCGGAGTCGTCTTTTTTAAACGACTCCACAGCCCTGATTTTAAGTCCAAATGTGGAATAATCACCACTTTAAAGTGCACTTAATACTAATAAACTGGTGTTTTATTGACTCGATCTTATATTGACTCTTTGCCCGCGTCACCAAATTTCACGAGCACGCGGCTGCTTTTTTGCAGATTTTGTTATCGCGTTTTTGACTATGAATATAGGTTGTAATATTTTTTCAACTGATCAAATATGTTAATTGCCACCCAAAGTAACTTTTTCAATAATAAAATACAATATATTTCTTGTATTTTCGGTTTAATTCAGCAATAATCATTTTTCATACAATTGCGGCGTGACGTCGCCATATTGCAAAATATCGCCACGCGCGACCGAGAACACTGCGCCACCACCACACCATGCTTATAATATTAAATTCTCGGAATAATTTAAATTTCACCCGCACTCGATCGCTTATTTACATTATCCAAAATCTTGCATTGGTGACGTGTGTTCACGGCGTGTTCCAGAAATAAATTATTTTCGCCTATATTGAATCTTTTTTGACTAATGCCATCTATTGAATTTGGTTAAATATACATTTAGTAATATTTTAAACCAAGTTATACAATTTAAACACAATAAATAGCTCTTATATAGGGTTTAAAATTTCCATGACATCTATACGTGTCACGCGCGCTGAGGACATGTTCGCTAGGACATGCATAGCGGTCATACGCGGTGAGAAGGTTAACTACTGAATTAATATTTTTTAAAACCATGTCGAGCTTAAGAACTATTATAGAGTTTATCTCAACGGAAGTGTTTCTACGAATACTGCTTGTTACTCAGTTGCTCAACTTTTTTTAAAGACTGTTGAGATGGGAAAACAAGATAGCATTAGTAGTTAGTTCTCGCTGTAGCCATTTCCCCGATTTAAGTATTGGATGAGTGGGAAGGAAGTATAGACGTCACAGAAATCCACGATTTAGAAAAGAAACCCACACACCGATTGAAAGATTAATTTATGAAACTGGTCGAACTGGGATTTGAGCTTGTGAGCTACATGAACCACACGACCACGGACCTGCCAATGCAAAAACGCCTCACCGCAAAAATAGTTTATTTTTACTGAATAAGAAGTAAATGATTGAAATGACAAAAGTATGTTTATTTGATACAACACCACTTTATTAAGTTTTATAAAAAATATTGTCACTCCGTTAAAATAAGTCAAGATAGAATGAATCCTTCTTGATAAATGCAATTACAAATAACTTATACTTTATTTGATAATTGAATCAACTAAGATGTGTTTCAAATAAACATGTTTAAAGTGGAGAGTTTAAAAAATTCAATACAATCTTGTTATTGCGGAATTAATATTCCATAAGTTCTGTACCTTTATTATTTATGTGAAAGAATATTAGTGTAGAGATGCGTAAACCTGTTGTTGTTTTAACCTCCACGTCACAAAACGAAAAATAATATTAGAATAAACGTGTATGAGACGTGTACTTGAAAATGTATATTGTATTACTGTAAAAAAAAACTAAGGCTTTTGTGATTCCAAGAAAACAATGATCCTCGTTTTGTCATAAGAGTTATAACATCAAGCGATGTCGATAAATAATTCTGAGTGGAAAAACAAAATTCATACAATTTTTATCGCTATTAAAAGAATGGGAAAGATACTGAGGCAAAATATCAAGATATTTTTGATCTAACCATAAAAATAATACGACCGATTGAAGAGACAAGAATAATTTTATTGTTTGGGCGAGTTGAAAAACATGAAAAAAGAAATGAACAACTCTCAAAGTTGAATAAAATCCTACGCGAATGGAAAACTTAAAAAAATGAATGAGCGGTTTTTTATGTAAACGAAAAAAATATAAAAAAAAATATGGAGAGAAAGATGTAATCAGAATGGAAAAAGTTAAGGCATGAAATGAATCGAGAGTTTCAAAAGAGACGAGTAAAAGGTCTCTGAAACTCTATTTGAAGGTCTCCTCTTAAAAGGCATTGTTCCAATGTAAAGAATACACTTGCAAAGGGAAAATGATTATTATCTAGTTCAACAGAAATAATATTCGACAGTTGTTCAGATAAATATTTTCAACATTAACAACTCAACTTCGATACAATATTTTTGAAAATAAATTTTATGTGCGAAATAAGACAAGAGCTTTTCGTTTTATTGCTAATAGTTGTTACAAAAAAATGTTTTTCTGTTAAAAAAATAACAAACTGTTTCTTCTATCGGAGCACTTACATGATAAGGTTATGGGATAAGCATGACAACATATTAACATATTACCTATACAAATGGAGTACAGTTTTTTATCCACGTCCGCTGCTAATGTGGACCGTATGGTATCCTAACGGTGATATCTCGAAAATACATTTTTACGTGAGCTGCTTGCTACTAAAAAACAACTCTTTTGTTCTAATTCAACGTTTATTTAATATGATCGGAACCGGTTTCGCTCATAGCAAAAATTTTCAAATGCCTGTAATAAATGTGGAATTTGTACGAAAGAGCGTTTTATTTTGTTGAATATAGTCCCTTTCCACCAAGAACTGACACCTTAAAAGTGCTTTTTATTTATTTGTTCAACATTTTTTTTTCGAAGAGAGTAGAGATATAAAGATAAGAGCTAGGACCAGATAAGTGGTTAACTAATCGCTGTCGCTAGGCTCCGTTAATTTAGAAAAAGAAGGGTTGGAGGAAATTTATAGACATTACAAACACAGATGCCTGCGGTCAGTAATCGATGAATTGATTGCGAAAATACTGTTCTTACTGGGATTTGAACCCGTGAGATCTGTCAGAAACCAACGACTTTGGCCACTATAAATACAGTAAATAAACCTAAAAGAAACCTTCTTAACTTCTATGTATTTATTCCAGTAATCCGTTTCTCAAGCGAAAATATTTTTTTAGAATGTAGGATGCGATTTTTTTAAAAATGCGATAAAAATGAAAAAAAAGGTGCGTAAAATACTCATTTCATTTCTCACAATTACAGATAATTTAAAATATTCTCATTTGTCTGTAAGAATTTTAGTATCCGAAATTTGATGTCAAATAAAATTTCACAGTGAAATGGCAATTTTCGATTGAAAAAAAAATATGACGCCGTTAATCGTAAAATTAAAAAAAATAATACTAAGCTCTTGTTTGGGTTAAGCTGTCGACCATTGACGAAAGGTCAGGGGTGGGTATCTTAAGAAAATTTGTATAATCTATTAATAATATTTACGGCGATAAAAAAGATATGAAAAATTTACAATTTCAATGTGAAAGTTAATCGAAAAAAGTTATTGGCGTTTTGTAAAATATGATCATATAAAACAGATGCTTTGAGCTGTTAAGACGCACGTAAGAGTGAAATAGAAAAATAGTCACCAGTTATGCTACATATGACGTTGTAAAAATACTGATTTTGTGAATGAAAATATTGATTTTATCAATATTAGTTTGACAATATAATCCATGCAAATACTACAACGAGAGAATTATTAACACACAGTAATCTTTATGTAAATAGGTTGTCAACATGTAAAAAATATATGGACTTTAGAATGTATTATTCAATATATCTCCTGTCTAATTAAATGGGGTGTATATAGATTTCTGCAGTTATGAGATTAGTTTTACTGAAATATATATCTATGGGAATAAGGATTGGTAAAAATAAAGCAAAAGTAGAAAAGTTTAAATTCATAATCAGAAATGCTTGTCCCAGAAGATGTACATCAGGGCTGTGGAGTCGTGTAAAAAAAGACGACTCCGACTACAAAGAAATTTTTCAATCATTTCATTTTAACTTATACATATGTATACGATCAGATCATCTTTAGTCAGCCAAGCAAGCTATGGACTGTTATGGTTTGAATACTCACAATTAAATACTTTTTTAAAAATTGGTCTCAGTCGAAAGATTGTTCCGACTCCGACTCCACAGCCCTGATGTACATTTCCGTAAAACTGCGAAATTTAGATACGCCTGTATGTTATGCGATATTCCTAAACACGAGAGAGTAAAGATAGTTTGTACACATGTAAGGAGAACACCTTTGCACAAGCTGATTTGAGATAATGTTCACAAGACTAAAGGTAGAATCTTACCTTGTTACTTGACATTGATAATGCTGTAGTGTGCGGTATAATTGTCATATCGTACTCGAAGTGGCCCTGTTTGCGTAAACCAATATTGATGTAGACTATGCAGTCATTATCTACACATATATACATCCCTTAGCAAGAATATCGGTATCTTCTGTGCCTGCAGTGTTGCAATTTAAGAAGATAACGAAAGACCACTCATTCTACAAAAAAAAATCTTTGTCAATCAGTAAGTTTCAGAGAAGAACCGATATTTGGCAAGATATACAATAGAAAACGATACTAAGACTAACAATAGAATAATATATTCGAAAAAAATAAATAAACCGATAAAGGAAATTAAATTACTTCATTACGCGTGCCTGAAATTAACCGTGGACAAATTCAATGAGATTTTGTTAAGGTAAGGAGTATTTTTTGAGGAGCGTACTTTTTTTGAATGTCGATAATTTCGTCAATATTGAATAATGTATTATTTTGCTTTGTCGGGTCCTCTCCGTGGGTGGGTATAGTAGGGGTGAGATGGGGGAGGGTTTCCAACTCACAGCCCACCCAAGTGACACTTGAGGAGGGATCCTTAGGAATTAATTTCCGTTGCAAACTTCTTGGCCTGATAAATTTAGTATCGACCGCCCGTCCCCCGGGGCGTCATTGTTTTAATACTTACAACCAATCAATGGCGTACAAAATATAGCATTTTCAAGAAATACTACATCATTTGCGTGATTTATTTTACAATAGACGCTCTACCGTACAAACGAATCTAATTAAATCGATCGAATTTATAAACAAATCAAAATTTGCACATATAATTATTGACATCGCGAAAATTAATGGCATGTTTAAGCGAACAGAAAAAATATTGGAATCATTATGCAAAAAAGCACTAAGGATAACTAAATTAAGTTCGGTTACCCGCTTGACAAAGTAACGAACTACTTGCTGTATAAGGTAACTTCCTGAAATGGTCACATCATTTAAATTATATTTAAAAAATCTAACCTAACCATACATAATTGTTTATTTTTTGGTATAATATAGTGTGAATAGTTGCACTGTTAAATAGGACTGAAGTAAGAGAAACAGTGGAAAATAAAACAAATAAATGAAATTATTTTTTAAATGTTTCATGTAATATAATGATATGTCCATATAACGGTAAAGGAAAACTGTGCTCCGAATAGAATGGCTTTAAGAGTGATAAATGCAGCATAAAGCAATTTTTTTAAAGATTACGCCAAGGTT
Source organism: Himalopsyche anomala (assembly GCA_031772345.1). Lineage (NCBI taxonomy): Eukaryota > Metazoa > Arthropoda > Insecta > Trichoptera > Rhyacophilidae > Himalopsyche > Himalopsyche anomala. The sequence continues at coordinate 10,850,452 of CM062825.1, read as the reverse complement.
GTTTATGTATCACGAATACAAATATTTTTGTGGTATTGTTGTGAGATTTTTTAGTAATTAACTGTAATAATATATCCTAGTTGATTTGAGAGTTTTCTTTTGAGTATAATATGTGAATGATTAGAAGACAACATTGTACACCACTGTCCAGTGGTGCGTCTAGTTTGACTTTTAAAAAGAGAAACTTTATCGATATCTTCGTTGGCTTTGATAAATAAGTTGCTCGCAACGGTACAAGAATTTATGAGGCACAATAAAACAATGGCAGGCGGCAACGATGATTAGAAGGCGACAGGTCTTCTGGCATGTTTACAGAGTAATTTCATTTTGCCTTAATCAATGTTCTATTTGGTTTCAAAGAATATTATATACTTATCGAGAGAGAAGAGAATTCATTTAATATTTGTATACTTTAAATTTTGCACGTTTCGCTTGATCAAAATATCTTCAGCAAAAAAAACTTACCGTATATTTATTATGATAACTATTATACTTTTATAAAATATTAAATTGAAGAGGTCGGCAAATGTAGGTTTTTAGTTTTTTAGTAAGACAATTTATTTCTTAGGTTAGGTTGGTGAAGATTGAAGAGATTCATTATTGTTTGTCAATTCAAAAGACACGAAAAAAAAATTAATGCATTATTTTTTAAGTATTATTTAAATGTCTTCGGATAACAGTAAAGTATCGTGTATTTTAATTCTGGTACCTGTAAGCAAATTAATTTCAAATTCGTGTCAAATCTATAAATAATATTATATGTTATAAAGAAGATTAACTAAACAAAACAAGGGTTTGAATATAAAATAGTTAATCTTATGTAAGTGTAAAAAGGGGTTGATGGAAGCTCAGGTTGGATTTTGGAAGTATGTGAATCTTTATATAATATCATTGAATTGATAAAAAATAAAATGAGAAGAAGCGGTTGTGAGTGAGTCTTTTAACCTCTTTTTTAAAAAAAGTATAAGAAGATACGCATAATGTAAAGAATAGACGAGTCGTTTGCCAATTATTTGTATTCCATGTAAACTGGTAGTTTGAATTTAGAATATACAGTAAAACAATATATGAATTGTGTTTGTCTATTCCGGTATAAGATCATTTGAAAAGGATAAAATTAGTCTAAGAGTCATGGGAGTGGTAAAATTTGGTTACACCAACCGATATTTGACAGTACATAATTGGAATTCATACCAAATTAAATAAAAACAATATAAAGACAGCTATAACAAAATAAAAACTTTATTATTATTCTGTATGAATCTGTACAATCATTTTTCATACAAAACAGCTATAGAATCCTATGAGTTCATTAGAGAAGCAAAAAGTTTGGGCAGTTTATCTTTTCGCAGTTAATGATAGTAGAAAACTTTCTCATGAGATACGGAAATATTGTACAGATAAAATAATAACAGCGTCATTATTTACGTACGTTTTTGTGATATTTTTTTAGTTTCGTGTAATTTTTTTATGCGGAACTTATGCCAAGCTCCCACGTTGTGAAATATGGCCAGGAAAAATGTGAAAATGTTTTTTCGTGTATACGTGCGAAATTTATCAGTATCGATGTTGTGGGCTTTCGACAATTTACCTAGTAGGTAGATAGAATTGAATAGTTTATGTCAATGTTCGACTGATGAAATATTGCTTTTTGTAGAAATTTTAATTAATATAAATTGCATGGGTTTTGTTTTACTTCGGTCTTTAATAGAAATATAAAGCCATCACGTGATGTCCAAAAGATTCAACAGGAGGACGAAATCCAAATATATAGATCCGGGATGAAGTCTTGATAAATTTTATCTATTATAGAATTTCGGTTTGACATTTAAATATAAGGATCTTAAATAAACATCTTTTTTTTAACGGTTCTTTCATTAATTTTTATTCAAGTGATAGAAGTTTAGAAATGTCTGGTGCATTGGCATTTAGCTGCATGAAAATTTACATTACGGTGGATAATTCAAAATTCTTATGACTTTGAAAAGTCAATGTGTACAATTTTAAATTGAAAAAAAATCTTCCCATATCCAAGACTTGAACTAGGATCTATGCTGTGTAACTTGTATATAATAACATTGTCTTTCTCACTAGGTATAAAATATTTTTTTATTGAATTAAATTCACGAAATATTCATTTTTAAATGAATATCGAAGTTTTTTAAATTTTTCTATAATCAGTCTTTTAAACATAGCTTTTTAAGTTTTTCACAATTTCACTTATAAAGATATGAAATTATCTGTCGCGGAAAATTTTAATATAAACAAAACACTCGAAGAACGGCCCCGAAAACGTTTCGCAGAGTATTCAATTACTCACTGAAGCCACATGTAAATTGCGGTCTAGTGCTCAAGTATCCCTGACGAAGCTTTCAAAAGCACTAAAAGAGGATATATACAGCCTTTTGCTGGGTGTCGAGAACGGGCTTATAGCCTCTCCCGGGCCGGAAATACAAGCTGACCCATCAAATGGTACTCGGCGAGGATGGATCTGCGCCTAAACTATAGCTTTAAGTGCCTACTAGAATCGCGTGTACACAATCTAAAGAGTGTTGAAACAGAACCGAATCTCAATAATCTACAAGGGTTGGTACTCATAATGGTCCCATTACGATTAATATTGAATAGTCAATGTTTGAACACTTGTTATAGATTCACTATGAAAATACGATTTATGTAAAATAATAATTCCACCGATATTTAATTGAACAACATTTATTAACCAACAAATATTTTGAATACAAATTCTATCATTAAAAAGCAAACTAAAAAGGTAAAAAAGCTCAATATAAAAATAATACCTATACAAAGTATCTGAACTTTTAAAACAAGCGATAAAGGTTATCCAAATTAACGCTTAAAGCTCCTTTTTAACCGATCAATGGGGACGGTAACGTTTAGCCTGCAAGCTCGAAGGCATAAGCGCTCACTTCTTGAAAGCTTAGCACAGTGTTTTGTTGTCTTTTTTGTTTCGACGCTAACTTACACGTCTTTTTGGATTCATTGTTGTTTTCCGTTGCACCTTGTATTTTTTTTGTAAAAGGAATCTGTTCTCAGAGACAGAAAATATAAAGGCAGGTTGTTCTATTGTTTATTTTAATATTTCTAGACGTAAAATTAAGAATATTATTATTTTCATATTATAAGTTACTTAAATTGCATCTACATTAACAGTTTAAAAAAAAAACTTTTATATAATTTATCAAAGGCTAAACATTATAAATTTCACATTCTTTGAATATATTTAAGTAAATACGATTTGATTTTAAAAATAATATGGGTAAATATCAAGTGTCACTTTATTTAACATGATAAATACGAATATTATATCTTGCGACAATCTTTTAATCATAAGTATCTTCTATCTATTCGTATTTTACAAGTTGTACGACTTACCAAAACTTTTGTGCTTGGCCAGACATGCGTGGTCCCAGGCGCAACTAAATTTGGAGGTCCTGTTTTTCGGACAACACAAGAACGTCAAAAAAATTCATGTAACATAATAAAAATCTGAACAAAAAGTATATGGGTTATTTAAAATTAACCATTTTTGACGTCACTAAGATTCGGAAGCCCCAAGCGCGCGCCTGAATCACTTATAAGGTAATCCGCCACTGGACATGGCCCTCACATGTCACATTTTTAGATTTGTGTTAAGTCAGTGCGTTATAATAGCGATAATTCAATCGATGTACGGAATGAAGCAAGAAGTACTGTGAATAAGCTATTGGATAAATACTTAAGATGATTGCTTCGAGACTCACCTGGTAACACATGTATGTTTATATTATGAATAATTACAAGACAATTATTGTCAAGAAGATTTATCGTTATTCGTATTTGTTTTATTCATTTTCTACAGACGAATTTTTCAATATTCTGAGCATTTGTTTCATGTCAGAGCCTATCCTGAAATAGTCGAGTATTGGAAAATTGTATGTATTTAGAAAAACTCTGCAAAACGTGAAAGCAAAACTTTTTGAATTACGTCGAGCGAGTAGTAAAATCGGAACTGGGTCATTAAATTTCGCAAAAATAAGAACAAATTGTCGTTCAGGAAATACAGCGAGCTCCGAACTGAAAGTTTCCCTCGAAATATTTTATATTTTGCACTATCGAGCTTTGAAAGCTTTACTTGGCATAGATTTGACAATTAGTTTCTGTTAATTTTGGGCCAGGTTTCCTTAACACAAGCTGTTGCAAAATTCGACGGCTGAAAAATGTTATTGGACCGAGAGATCGGCGAGAAAAATTAAATTAAAAATATTCCAACTGAATAATTTGAGGCATGAAAAATATTATTTGTTTCAGAAATTCGTGAATAGATTAGATTGCAAATTCTGAAGTTGATATTGAATGAAATTTAAACATAATAAAAACTATATATTTTCCTTGGATTGTAATGTTAATTGACGATACAAAATATATTTAATCGGCGTACAAGTAAAACGAAATATTTTTTAAAAGATATGTATTTTTAGAGTTCTTTATTAAATGAAATAATAAAAAATTACAGTAAGCGAAATTTTCGTAAAAAATCCTTTAAATAAGTACACTGACAAAAGCATCATTTTTTTAAACTCGAATTTAAAAAAATGAAATAAATTAAAATACGCTTTACAAATATGTCAACTAATAAACACTACCAATAAACACATGTAAAATAAAATTCTAAGCATGTCCCGTTCATTCTACAGTGTAGAAATTGATGTCAATCAACATTAATATTTTACACAACAATGTAATTACTTTAGCTGTATTGTTAGTTACTATAATATTCACTATAATAATATAAAAAATCGATATATAAAGATTTGGGAGAATTATCAAATATTCAAAATCACATGATTAAATAAATATATATCTAACCTAATAAATTACATTGAATATTAAAGCAAGTAAATGTAGATACGAATTAAGAAATTGACAATATGTAGGGAAGCATCATATTGTGAAGATGTTTCTCAAAGTAGAAATAAACATATCATAACTAGTAACATATTCATTGGACGAAAACTGTAGTAAACATTTGATTAAGAACTACTAAATCCATCAAAAACATTTAAATGAATTTTAATAAGCTACTAAAATAAATATTGAAAGCTTGTGCATTGATAATAACAATATCTTACGACGTAACTATAATTAAACAGCTATCAATTGCTAAAAAGAAAACGAATCAAAAAGATATCTGAAATGTACGTCGAGTGAAAAATGAAAAGCAAAACTTCTACAGAGATGCAGTTTTCAGGACGGTAATTAGAAATCTCTTTGCCGCTCTCTGTTTTATCGACCGCGCTAACGATCGCAGCGTTTTAACATCTGTTTTACCGACCGGCCGGTCGCGGGTAATTACCGATGTTTTAACTACCCTGAGTTCGCTGTCAACTTTTTAATGGTACCTACCAACCTTTAAAGATGGCGGTATATTAACTATATTGGCAACACTGTGAAATATTACAGTTTCTACTTATGGTAAGTGAAACGTTTTGCCAGTTCGAAAAACAAATTGTATTAATCTTGAATAGGCCAGACAAAGCAAGCTAAAAAAATCTAAAAAATGTTTCTGCGTGACATTTACAACGAAATTTGTTTTGTTTATTGACTGCTCCCTTCATATCGTTACGCAATTTTTTATTTTAGCATATTATTTAAGATTAATTTTCAACCACCATTGTTGTAAAATGAGAGTCTAAATAAATGTCTTTAAAAAATGACAATTCGTGAATTTTTGCATATTGTTAAAAATATACACTATTTAATTATATTTATTCTTAGGGGTGTTTAGTTGAAGTCGGGAGTCGTGAAGTCAGGTGTTTTTTTTCCGGTGGCGAAGTCGGAGTTGGAAAAATGTGAGAAAAAATAATTTAAAGATATTAAAATTTTTTAATCCATTCATAATTTATTGGTAAATGTACAAAGATTATTCTACTAGCTAGAATGATCTGATGGTATACAGATATGCAAGTTAAATGAAATTAATTGATTAAAAAGCGACGATGGACTTGGCTTGGACATGTATTTGGACATGTATCAACACAAATCCTGGATCATAACAGCTGGATGGATACCGTTGACGTAAAAGGCCATTGATGACAATCCATAGAATGGAATAGGAAGAGTTAAGTGACGATTTTTTTTATATTTCAGCTCTAGGAAATTTGAGGATGTAGTAGCGCAAAAAACTAAAAATCAAAACAATTTGTATATGAATGTATATAAATTGATATATGTATGTACGATACCGTAAATTGATTTTTTTAAATTTTAAATCGAACAAAAAATATTTACTGTAAGTTAAAATTGTAGAAGTTCACTGACAAAATATTATTTGCTGTAAATAATTCTTAAGCTCTATGTTATAAATATACCAAAATAAAATAACAATGAAATTCTGTAATAATACGAAAAATGACGAACAATACGCGTAGACCACAGACAATAATTTTAAGCCTAGTTTACCATTTAATTTGTTGTCATAAGTTTTCACAGTCGATAAAACAGTTGCGTTTACAATATTATAATCCTGTCTAGTACTGTTGTTAGGTCGGCAAACCGTCAGCACCCCATCATTTCATGGCTCGCCGGATGTGATGTCGTTATTCTAACTCCACCCGCAAGCAATCATCATCAAATGCAATATTCAAACTAATTACAGTGTCACAGCGACAGGGGCAGACATATTTGTTTTTAGACTGCGTCGGTAAAACACCTGGTAGATTTCTGGGTTACCGACTATCATTGTTTGAATGCATTTTAATTTGACAGTTCGTGTCATATTATGACGTGCATTGAAAAAAGAAAAGTATCTACAAAGTTTTATAACAGAATAATGTTCAGTGTTTCGAAATATAATCGTCACTATTCTGGCAGAAGTTGGTAAGTAACTGATTGATAGTTCGAAGAAAACAGTAAATGAAAAATTTCAGCTTTTAGGGTAAACCTTCTGCATCGATATTTTATGTTATGTAGATAATTAAAATATCAAAATACAGATGCATTAATGCCGATATGACACAAGTAAATGTTTTAAATTGAAAGAATGACAAATAATTTCCTTTAAACCAGCATTAATAATAATTGCCTCTATAAATAGATGCCTTTTTTGGCAAACTTACATAATAAATGTTCCAAGTGAGTTATTTTGAATAAAGTATTTAAATCAAAAATCTCATAACTAATTTTTGTCAGATTTGTTACATAACAATTTCTGCTAAATGATAATTTACAGTATTCGTACAATTGTGTGTTCTTGCAATGTCTTGCCATACATGAATATCAAAAATATGCTGACCTTACGATAGTAAGACATATACGAAGTTAGGCATATGCGACAATTTTCAAAATGAATTTTAATGTTAAAAACGAACTAAATATTTACAATGAAATTTGTAGTTTTTATTCGGCACTTTACCATTACCACGTTCATGTGAAATACAATACAACGCACGACATATTTTTTTCCGCACGTGCCGCGAATATTATCAGTAACAAAACGTTCCAGCTGAAAAATTGTTTGTGGGAAAAACGCGCGAAAACCGAGCAGGAATTACAACTGTCGGCTGGGCGGATGTATTACTTTCTCGCCCGCGGGGACTCCCCGAGGCACTGCTTAAAACTGGCAAGCGAATTAAAAATTAAACTGGCCCGCGGCGCGAGACTAAATTAGATACACATCCAATTCTGGCGGGAACGCATCACGAATCGGAAACATGGACAATAAGGCCAATTTAAAAAAAAAAACGATCGATGGCTAATATAGATTTAAAAGATGGAATAACGACGTTTCTCCGGCTCTTTTTATTTTGAATGTTTACAAATGGGCGAGTTTAAATAAAATCTCAACATGTTAAGCTTATATGGAAAGCAACGTTTAGACATAATCCACCATAAAAACACAAACTTTATAGTATAGTTTGTGGTAATAAATTATTCCATATTTTAAAATTTGACCAGGATTCGATATTATGCTACTAATCAGTGGGTGTGATAGGGCAAAGGAAAGCTAGCAGCGGCTCTTTGCAAAGATGTTTGCGGCTCTTCATACATCATCTCTTGTTTTGTTACTTCAGCTCTCTGATACATTTGTTAAACAATGTCCTTGACAATTTGGCTCTTTTCACTTGGAAGTCTGCTGACCTCTAATCTGGAGTATCCAAACCAGGACTCTAGTTGTGATCAATAAATTCCGGAATTCCGGAATAAATGGTCTGATCATTTCAATTCTAAATATTCAATGAATTCTTATTGTTTGTCTTATATGATTATTTTGTATTTTTGTAGCTATCACAGCATTTCTCAACAGGATATTATAATATATAACGACCGGTTTCGCCAAGAGAATGAAGATACAAAAATGAATTTAAATACTGTCATCAGACGAAGAGATGCTCTAAATATATTATATGAAATAAGTATAACTTGTTTAAAAATATTTTTTTTAAACTAAAAATAAATAAACAGTTAAAATAATTTTAATAAAAGCAATAGGTCTTTGTAATTTATCAGTTTCAGGAAATGCAGACAAAGATCGTCATAATTTCGACTTGATTGATGACATCACTCCAATAGGAAGATTCCTACCGAGGTAATTGACGGAGATTCATATCTACGGTACAAAATACTAAATTGGAGAGTGTTAAATTCAATTTCGGGACTAATTCCGTTTGAGCATATTTCAAAGGCTTATTTCTCAAATGTACGTCAAATCAATTTGAAACGTTAACAGTGCCATACTTCACAATTAATTATAATTTATCAAAAAATTTGAACATTTCCTCTCAATACGGTTCCAGCTCACAACCATTTACATTTGGAATTTTCTAACGGAATTAAAATATAAATTGGCCTCAGCCGCCACTGTTAATTTAGCAATTTTAATTTGCAGACTGTAGCGGCGGGCAGTGACGGAGAGGAACAAGGGGCTACAGTGGAAGGGAGCTCTGTCCCGTGCCGCCCCTGGGATTTAGGGTACTTTGTCACAGTGTCGTGTGTATCAGTTGCAGTCAACAATTGGGTCATATTAAAACTGACATAAACGTCATGAGGTAAATGTTGCTTAGAGATGTAAAATATCTAGAATAATCTATAATATGTCACATAGAATAATTTAACATACTTTCATGGTGTAGTAAAACTATATGAAATATAAAGATAAGCTCACTAAACGGTTCTGACAAATCGGAGAATTACTAAAATATTTTATGAATTCAACTTTTATTAACTAAGTATTCATATTAATGAAACAAAGAAATGTTTGCATTCGAGATACAAATATTATATAGTTACTATTATAAAACTAGTTTTGTTAAAAAGCAAACAATATCTATCTGCCACGCAAACGCCAATCGAAAGGGCAAGAAAAACATAATATATATTTTACTTCAAGGAAAATTTAAGGGTGCTTGCGTTTTTGACGCCAGGCGTTGAAATGCTCAACGGTCCTCGATGCACCACTGCATCTATAAAAAAAAACAGTGAAAGGTTCTTTGCTCTCGGAAATCAGTTTAAATGTATTAATTTCGTAGAAATTAATATGCTGACATAATTTTTTACGCAAAAAAAGAGTGCAAACTCTTGTCCCAGTGGTATCAATCACTGCTTTAGTACGTCACCGTTCAATTTGTCGGCGTCGTGTTTTGTGGGGTTGAACTGTCGACACGTGGTTTTTGCATTGCGGACGAACGACCGAAGACCCAAAACCTAGGGCATAGAGGCGGTTACCAAAAAGCCGTCTGGGCTCCAAGCACGATTAAACACGGTTAGAATGTAAGCGTAATCTTAGCCCCGCGTGCTTGACCCACGGTTAAGTTTACAGACCTTCGCCTTGTGCACAACAGATTCCAGCTAAAATTCTTTTATAAAACCACCACCCTAAATATTTCACCCTCGCCGCTCACAATATACGCACAAAAAAGATGTAGGCATAGTGAAGACTTCAAGGAACTTTAAGCAACAGTTACGTTGTTAAGTAAGTTCTTAAGTGTAATTAAGTAGAAAAAAGTTAAGTATTATGCTTCAGATAGAAGAATGGAGAGAAAATGCAAGAATCATAAACAATTCCCATACGCTTTCAATCATAAAATAATACAGTATACATGTTTTAAATTATTACCTGATTGGAGTTACAGTAATGTTTTTAATGCGTATTATTACACAGCAGTATATTTTAAACAAAGTTAAATTGTTTAATACAATAATTTTGGTATTATACTCTTGTTTAGGGTAAATAATAATATTCGTATAATTGTAAAAGCACGATCATTTGTAATTATACGCTATTGACGTTAATTTGGGTTGATTAATAAATATCCATTGTAGAATAGTTATTGGAAACCTTTCCTGATTCATATTTCACTGGCAAATAATATCATTACTACAGCACTTTTGATTAATGATAGCTATGCAGCAAGATTTATGTTAGGTCAGATGTGATAAATTTTGAATGCAAATGGAACAGTATCTGTGTAAGAATAAATACAAATAACAGACTATTTTGCATATCGTGTCTTTCGAGAAGGCAAAACATTTTTTGTCAGTCGATAATTCATATTGTATCTAATAAGAAGTTTTAGTAAGTGTCATTATGGTTTGTAATAATCGCATAAAAGCCACGACGGAATCTTAGTGTACATGATAAAAGAAAACTTTATCAAACATTTATTTAAAGATAAAGAGCACAATAGGGTGTGGCTAAATGATTAGTATTTTTTAGCTTTGCAACGTTTAAGCCTCATTAAGACCAACCGAGTGCGCGGCCGAGCGACAATATTGACCGAGTAAGCAGTCTACACGGTTTATTTCAATTTTACGTACGTTTCGTTCGATTCAACAACAGTCGTCAATGCCTTTTCACACACACCAAAAGCGTAGGCGATATGGCGTACTACAGTTGATAGGAGTATTATCTCGAGGAAGAAAATATAATACTGTATTTTTATAAATATAATGCTCTTCCTCTAATTATTGACAGTGATCACCCTAAGAGTAAAATATAAACGGTTTATATTCACTCGCTCACTAGAATTACTCGTCAGATCGTTCGACCAACTTCTGTACGCCTCGTTCAAACTATTTTGTATTCGGCCGAGTTGACTGTATCGGCCACGTACTGGGTTGCTCTAAATGGGGTATTATGGTTTGAGAGATGCTTGAATGTATTTTTAGTGATATTAATTGAATTATAGAAGGTGGCCTAGAAATAAACATTTATATATCGAGTGTCAGTGTTATTCAAGAATAAATTATTGTCGACCTCTGACAATGGAGGATTATGCGCCACAATCAAATATTGATTGTATGAATATCAATGTAACGCATTGGCTGAATAATTGCATTAAAATTGATCAAACGAATCGTTTCCTCATTTTTCATTAATATGATCGCGATAATGCAAAAGCTTTGTGTTGCAAAATGAAGCTACGGAAAATTACGGTGTCGATCACTGCATGTATTAATTGCGGCAGTGTCAGCACACAGAGCGCTCAGATTAAGGGTCGTCAAAGGATATAAACATAAAATATTATATTTTGAATAGTATGAATTTAACCTTTGTAAAAAATACTAGAATGAGTTGTCCGTAAAATAACGAAATAAGGTATTTTTTGTGAAAAATCAATACAACATAGATACATAGGCTAAATCTAATACATCCAGCGGTGGGCTGCCAATATCTTAACAAGGGGCTCGGTAAATCTTATCCATTTATTTGTATCCGTTTTCGCTCCCAATGCGGAGCACATGGCCTCCTAATGAAGGTATCTCAACAAAAGTCTTTTTTCTACGAAAACTGTTTGCTACTTAGTCGCTCAACCATTCTTTTCCAAAGAGAGTAGTAGGGATAGAATGATAAGGCCAAGACAGGACTAGTGATTAACTCAAACCCATGAGGTCCGGCACGGAAGCCCACAACGCTGAATGAAAAAATGAATTGGCTACTAAGTCTTGTTTCATAATAAAATTTAACCATCAACAGAAATTGCAGTTAGGTGCTGATTTGATCTAACACGAATGATTTTCTTATCTTAACAAGGGGCTCGCCGGCCGCGCTGAAATTTATCAAGAGGCTTGCGCGAGTCCTCCCGAGCCCCCTCCATCCCACCACTGAATACATCAATATGATGTATGTGTCGGAAGTTTATTCAACTTACTTGATAGGCTATAAGAAATTACTCTCGAAATACATGGTAACCAACGGACGCTATTGGTTTTTTTTTTTTATTTCAACTGAACTTACCTTCTTCCTGGAATGGGGAATTGAGGGAGCGAATACTTTACTAGTAATTCATTTAACAAAACTCTTCTTACTTATTGATTGAATTTGAATTAACTTGGTGGGATTCCATTATAATAAGATTACATAATATGAATGTATTTTAATCCTACAATTATAATTGTATATGCAGTTAAAAGCTATTTTTGTCTACGCCCTCATCATAACTATGTTTAATTATGTTTAAAAAATCGATGGTCGAGTTATTGCTCGTGTTTTTCTGTATTTCGTTTAAGAGCAAACATGATGAACAACGCATGCGGAAAAGTTTGATTCGAGAATGGTGAAACATCAAATTCATGCATAAAATATTTGTTCAATATTATTAATAGAGAAATATCTACTATACTACCTTTTATTAAAATATTAAGAACATTGAAATACACTAAGAAGGCAAGAACAATGAAAAATGTATATGACAGGCTTATGAGAAGAGTCTGCTCGCCTTTTAATAACGTGGAGCTTTTAAAGTTTTCATTTATAATAAATATAGTACTAAAGTTTCAAATGTAATGAATGACGGAGGTTCTAACTTGAAAAGGCTTTATGTAGTTACATAATGTATTGTCACAAATTCACGTCAAAGATATACTTATTTCTACTAAATATATGATAAATTTTATTAATTTAAAATAGCCTCAAAGAAGTTTTAACTACAGCTCAAACCAGGCCCGAAAAAATAAAGATGCTCTTATATTTTAAATGATAAATAATTGTGTTTTATTTTATGTTTTTCAACAGCAAAACTTCTGTATTCTATTGAATATTTATTTTGTTCAAAAAACACTTACAAAAGGGTTGTAGAATAATGTAAAAGTAAACGAATACTACACGTAGAGTAAAATACGGTATTCGGATGTTTGTTTTTAACGCTTTGCAACATTTTTTTAACGATGTATCATGTTCACAATATTTTTTGGGCTTTATTTTCAGAATAATATGTTTTAACACGCGAGAGATTTTTATAAGAAATAAAATAAAGATTTAAGTTTTCCGGTTTACTTATCTACATATAAATATTAAGGTGAATTATAAACTTCGCTAAAATTTTAATAGTAAACATAAAGTTAAATATATTCCAGTAATAATATTAAAATTATATATGCTCGATAAGAGTTAATAAAATTGTTTTTTAAATAATGGACTTACTCATTACATTTAATGATTAATTGTCAATTCGCTTTTATCGTTACTATTTCACGCTTGTATATTGCATGAATTATTATGTTTAAAAGACATAAATAAGTGAAATATTCAGAAGTGATTGAATGCTTTCAGTATTTCGAATCTTATATTGAAGACGTTTTATCGGTATTCTACGGACAGCCAACCCAGAATATATCGACCCATTATGGGCAAAAGATTTTGAACGACACAATTAGGTAAATTGCGTTTTAAAACAATAATTATTTAATACAGCCTAAGGTGTCAATGAAAAAAATTTAGAACGTTATCTCATTTGCCTGATATCTTTTAGGGCCTGTGTGTTTAAGCGTTTTGACTTGTTATCGTTTGTTCCACGTGGAACCCGGTTTAGAAACGCTGATATAGAGAATTGAAAGTATTCGGTATAATTTTAGGATAGGGATTGAACATGTTTTATTATCTGCTAACCGCATTTATGGAATTCCTTTAAAGAACTTAGTACGACAGTAATTTTTAAAAAACCTTCTTCTGTAAAATTTATAAATTGTCGGTTACGATATTCTACCAATATAACATAACATATTCAAACATCTGAAGAAAACGTATTCTTTCTATCCAGTTAAAATGAAAGAGAGGAGCGATGAAACTGTGGTGAAGCTGGTTAAACTTGGCAGGATGAACGGGAACGAATAATAACTCAATCACGTTTAAGTGTAATAATAAGTTTAGAGATGTTGTGACCACATGTGAATGAGGTATCTGTGATATTATAAAATTGTGCAACTTCACTGACTTAGAGATCAAGCATAATAACATGAATGTAAAATAAATCGTTATCTGAGTAATTATTAATACTCTGAATTCAAAATACAAAACATGTTAATAGTTGTAATATCAGAAAGTTTACATTGTTGAGCTTTCAATTTTAAAAGCTTTCGTATATATTAAGTATGTAACAAAAGCTTTTTAAAGAAATGAACTCATCATTTTTAAGAGAGCAAAATGTCGTTAACGAAATCTTTCATTTTTATGATTCAATTTATGCCTGCTTGCGTACCAGATCAGAGCCTGCTATACTTATCTTATGGGGCCTGTGATGCATAAATGTTGATTTATTGGAATGCACAGTAGTAACATAAAATGAGTTATTTTATGATATTGAACCCAATTCCCAATGATCTAAGTACTTGCTGCAGTAAAAGCAGATTCATTGATTCGATACGGGGTCATCTGCGGCAGTTGTGGGAAAACGTAATATGATTGGAAGCACTTAATAATAATAAGTCCGTGATAATAAATTTACTTTGCTTATATAGGAAACATAAACTGTATACCAAATAAATTTTAAATAAAAATAAGTTATAAAGTAAAAAAAGTTAGGTATTTAATTTTACAATTATTTTAAAGAGATACACAATACATCCTGTTATTTTTTCTAACATACTGATTTATATTGCAAATAATACTATTACATTTATTTAATAAAGTATAATATAATTGTATAGCTGAGTAAATGTAGGTTTAAATATAGCTCTGATGAAGACATACGCCGAAATAGCTATCAGCTTACTTAAAAAAAAACTATAGAACAAAATACTTTCGTATTTTTTACCTTATTACAATGATGTTCTACCAGGTAAATGCCAATTCAATCAATAAAAAGTATTAAGCTTGCAATATACTATATATGTTTTTATGTTAATCAGTCCAATAAATAGAGAGAAATTAGATCGAGACGTTTGTATAAATAGATAACTTTAAATAAAAAAAAAAACTATTTAACCAGGCATTAAAAATTCAGGGCCTGCCAGTACGTTTTTTTTTGTAATTTAAATTTTATAATAAATTTTCCACTTGGAAAATAGATTTTAAAAATGAAATAGTTAGTCGACAGTGTCTACGGTGAAGCACTTAGTGTGTCTACGACACAGCTGACCGTATGCAGCCCAACGAATGGCGACAATTGCCACAACGAGCTACGACACGATCAACGAACTAATTGGTATGCAAAATGCAAAGCGAATTTTTCCACAAAAATCGTGATGACTGCTACGCTTTGTGTTTATTTCAGTAAAGCTCTGAATTGAATGTGTTTGGGCGAGAAGCTTTGTGTTTTTTTAAGTGAACGTTTGATGGGTTTGTTATGTATTTGGTGGTGTAAAAATATTGAATAACACCGAAGGCATTATGGTGATTTGGTTGAATTAAAGTTAACCGTGGTAGAAATATTAACAAAATAAATTTATTGCAATCAAAATAAATATTATTCAGGTTATTTAAATATTATTTCAAGAAAAACTCTCGTTTGAAATTGGGCGAAATTGTTAATGTAAGAACACATGTGTTTACTATAACAATTTTAAAAGTAAAAAGCATTATTTTATGGACCATGTTGAATAACGTCAAATTTGACGAAGGAAGAGGCAGAAATAAGTATTAACTATTTAAAAAAAAACTTAAAGTTATAAGAAATCATTATGAAACAGAGGATTTTTCTTAAATAAAATCGTTGGTGTTTGAGAGTATAAATAAATCTAAAATAACAAAATAAGTATGATATCTATCTAAACACAATAAAAATGCATTTGTTATTATAAGTTGTTTATAAAATTACTACAAACTAAGAAACAAAGTGTTAACTGAAGGCAAGGAAAAAATATTATGCGTGATGCTATTTTTTTTAACATAGTGAAATAGTAATATATTATATATACTGATAGAAATGATAAAAGAATTTTGAAGTGAACCGATATTTAATTTTAAATTAAAAACCTATTTAATATTGAACACGCGAAAGAATTTTCCAACATAATAACAATAAAAGTTATGGAGAGCGGCGAGTAATAGAAAAACATTTCAAATCCGAAGAAAATATTATGTAAAGCGTCGAAATCCGACGCCGTTATTTTAATGGCGTCTCAAGATTTCCGCTGAAAATAAAAATATGACGGCATTGTTCAGTGCCTCGCGCGGTAACGTTAAGATCTTCTCTCGTAAGTGCGCAATAATCTTTTGAATAAAGTCGAAGTTAATAGTCGGAGTCGTGTTGACGCGATTCTTAGCGAAGCTCTGTTCGAAGCACTTGTTGTTGTGTCGAGCTTTCGGCGCCGCGGATAGCCTTTATTGGCAGTAAAAGCTCACAGGTTCAAGACGCGACACTTGCGACAGCCACCTTTATAGGCGCACAGGCATTTGAATTACAATACTAAGTACTATACACTTTTAATTTATTATTGGAATTCCTACAATTTAACTACGTTTAAATTTATAGGAAGCTCTAATTATTACCTTGAATTATATTCTTAATGTATTTTCCTTTTCAATCAATTGTTAAAGGTTTGTTTATTTGGTGACTATTTTTAAAAGCAATGTTATATACGGTATAAAAATCGTACACATTTAAATACAAATGTTTGCGCCTAATATTTAAGATACAGTAATTTGATCAGTCATTTTAAAGCTCTTGTTACTCTAGATTGCCTTAATCCCGAGTAAAACTCAAACTGACACTGACTTGAAAAATGGCCAGAAACTATTAGTAGCATATATTAAGCTGTACAAAAAGTAAATTTTAGAGTAAATAAAGCAGTTAACTGGGATCCTTAAGGGTACTATATGGTAAAAAAAACACTGTTCCTAATAACAGAATATACAGATAGAAGACGTGAAAATTGTTCTCAAATTTAAGAAAAAAATAAGGTTTTTTGTGGATTAAAGAAATTTATGTAAAATATTGAGAAATGGGAATGTTTCTTATTACAACAACATTAGCCACGGAGGAAAGAAATTGAATTGCGATGAAAACTGAATTATACATTAGTCAATTGTTTTATATACAAGAATACAAGTATAGAGTGTGGTAAAAGTGATCATAATGTTTTATATAGTATGTTGTAAACAGAATGTAACGATAGATTTTTACAATTGAGCAATGAAAAGTTTTTAGTACAAAATTTCAGGTGACACAATTGGCTCCACGCCTACCTTTGGTGCGTTAGAAAAAGCCTCCTATAAAACGTTATGGCCGTTTTATGATTGTATAAGGCTGTTTTTTCATACGAATAATAAAACCATTTAAAATCTATTGTGATAGTTTGACGTTTAGGGTTATACGGGAAAAGGAAATGACGTTAGTAGATCTGGATACGGAAAAAATACGAGGTAAATCTATACAATGAAAGATTTTAAAATATGAAATGACGAAAGAAAATATTCAGCTTGTCGTATGTGGTGCACAGTCACTGATTATCATTTGTTTTCAAGAAGTCTGTAGAGAAATCGAGATTAAAAAGTAATAGAAGTGAATTTTCGACTGTCATGATGGTTATGCTAACTACAATTTCTCATTTGCACTATTGGGAACACACTTGCAAAGCACACCAATTATGTATCATATTATTATAGTGCCGTATCAATATATAAGTTATTAGTATATTGCAGAGTGTATATTGAGCCTCAAGAGAGTTTAAGACAATTTGCATGTTTCAAAGGGAGAAATTAACCATATGTTGTAAACACAAAACACTAAGCACTATACCATAATATGATGTTTCAGGGTAACAATGTAAGTATGACTAAGAAGAAAAAATAAAAATAAACATTGCAGTAGATACTTAGTACCACGTAGGTTTTTTATTCAGGCGTGGATACATATTGTACAGAAAACATTTTTTGTGAACGTTGTGTATGAGTTTGTTTCATAAATCCTATCCATCCATTGATTTCTGTCATTTCAATAATAGCTCACATAAATCTCCCCTGAATTTTAAACACGAAAAGCTATTTGTTTTTTCTCCATGAACTCACCTCGACATCGTGCTTAAATATACCTTTTTGTGAAGTAATAATTTATTTAATTTTCAGTACTTGTGAAAAAGATTGAAACAATAAAATAAATATTTCTAAATAGTCTTTGAACAGTATTTCATGACACTTATATTGATATTATTGAAAAGTAGAAACTTATCTCTAAATAAGTAATGTATA
Source organism: Himalopsyche anomala (assembly GCA_031772345.1). NCBI lineage: Eukaryota > Metazoa > Arthropoda > Insecta > Trichoptera > Rhyacophilidae > Himalopsyche > Himalopsyche anomala. Next base: position 10,832,049 of record CM062825.1, on the reverse strand, counting down.
TTGCAGTTATTTGAAATAATATCACGTTGTTTAATTAATTGTTAACTATAACTAGGTATTATTATTGGTATTTTTAAATACCAATATACCGATTTTAAAAACCCGAAAATGAAAGTATGTGTTTCGGTAATGAAAAAGATATATTTGTCTGGTACTGCAATCTCTAACTATTACTAAGATGACTTGTTGCGAGGTGACTGACTAGTGTTGATACAATCGGAACTAAGAAACTAGAACTTAATTAATAATCCACTGGACTAACTTGCAAAGATGTTGAGTGTTTTTCCGAATATATTTGAATGCGGGCAAAGAAGGCGTATATTTCGCGAATAAAAATACGTTGAAACAAATCAGAGTACGAAAATTGTAGAATACAAAAAACTGTGTAGCTGTATGTCAACCATTGACCAAATCAAACCGGAAAACTTTTCGTGGACCAACAATCTGTCAGACCGTTTGTAAACAGTATAAATGTATACTACATGTTACATTTAAATTCTCGAAATGACAAGTAGTTAATGACGTAATTGTATAAAATATCGGTGAGTGTTTACGTTAGAATTAATACATACACATATCACGACCCGAGAACAATAAAATGTATTTTTTTAGCGAAACAAACAGTGGATACCATCAGTGGTGAAGTGAAGTGGTAAATAAATAGGTACCAGGTCGGTCATTGATTTCTTCCCTATTTTTTGTTTGTTTTTTTATATGCGTCCGTAGTTAAAAAAACCACAAGTTTTAACAATAAAATCAATAAAAAATGATTTTGAATATATGTATGTACTTTTAAATAAACATACAAGTCAAAAAGGTGGCAGGGTGGCGCTCTGAAACATTTTCAGGTGCCAGGTCGTCGACCTGGCCCCACTACACCACTGGATACCATTAATTGTATCATACATCGAAAACTACCTCACTGTTACTTTTATTTTTAAAACAATTCAACACTAAAAACATTGGTAGTTCTTGAGACTCAAGATATCAAACTGAAGAATTTTAGTTTTGGGCTGGCATTAACACCTCTATGCCCATGATGAAATCGTAAATAGTTGAGCCATTAAATCATTCAATATTTCTCTTAATATTGTCAATAAGTATTTATTATTTTAGGTATTCAAGTATATATACATTTTTAAAATTAGTTTTTAGCTTCTAACTTAGGTTTCAATACTGTAAATAAACAGTGAAACTGAGATGCCATCATGGCAGGGAACGTGATTTTTTAGGATGGCATGTTACGGGTTAAAAGTAAACTTTTCCACGCTCTGATGAGCTTTCAGAATATGTTTTTTTAGTCCCGTTTCCAGAAATTAGTCACTAGTATGTTTTACATGTATATTTTAAAAGTGTCGTTTTGGAATTTGACTGTTTAACTGATACAATGTGTATTTAAATAACAAAGCTTCCGTTAGAGCGGTTCATTATAATAACGTAGTCATGAAATAATACACTGAATCCGTTGCAAACGTGATATGCTGAAACGTCAGCCTGCTGTACGAGATTGTAGGGAGTCATAAGATAATCCCGCCCACCTGGTAAACGGGCAATTCGCTTTAACCCAATTCTCCGCCGCCTAAAACAAATCTTACGTTCGGACACGTTTCACGAGTCAGTTAGTTTACACACCAAGTGGACCGCGCGGCACTACCAAGCTTAATTGAATCACGACAACTGAATGCTGCACAAATAGAGAACAATTCTGCGATGTTACTTAATGAGTTCGTCTACACATATATGTACATTTAAAAAGATAAAATTAGAATCTGAAATCTGAAATAATTAAAAAAAGCTCACGTTGGTTTCATTATTTTAAATATGTAATAATTTTTAAATTTATGTTTGCTCCCAAATGTAGAGCATATGGCCTTTTTATAGACGTATTTTAATAAAACCAAAAAAATAAGATAACTGTTTGTTACTCAGTCGCTTAACCTCTCTTTTTCACAAAAAGAGTAGTAGGGATACAAGGATAAGGCTAGGACAGGACAAATGGTTAACTAATCGCTCTCGCTACGCCTAGAAATTTAAAAATAGGAAGGGTGGGAGGGAAATTAAGACATCACGAACACCCATGCCTTTGAACAGAAATCGATTAATCGATCGAAAAATTCTGTTCGTATTAGGACTCGTTAATTCGTCACGGAAATCAATGATGTTGACCAGTACGCCACGGACCCGATATTTTCTGATTACTTAGCAAAACAAAGGTTATATCGGTCAGCTTTAAGTGCTTATGTATTGAAACGGTAAGACTTATCACCTATTCCAACAATATAGCAGAGGTTATATTAAAAACAATGTGAGCATTTTAAAATCATTCATAAATCCCAGTTTTATTTATAAGTCGAAGAAGTTTGTCGAAGATTTATATGGTGATAGTAAATTAAGTACAATTCCAACGGAACAGAGTATTTTTTTTCGCAGCCAATTTATTTTCTTTAATTGAATGTGCATCAAGTCGTTTGTCATCAAAATTTTCTGAATATATATAGTAAGGTCATTGCAATATATATAGTGTAAGAAAACATAATTACATATAATTGCGTTATTATAGACATCTACTAGTGAGTATTTGCCGCATAAGAGAACGCAAGAGAAAACAGAGCCACCTCTTCGAAGATTTTCACAAACTGATCTATATAAATTACCTTGTCAGTCGTCTACGACAGATTCTATCAACCACATTCTGGGAGAGGAGAAGGGGGATACGACGCCATTTTATTAGATACTCTTTAGCGCGGTTACAATCATTTAAGGTAGATATTGCGAGAATTTAAACCATTATTCAATGAATAATACACTTTAATATTAAAAAACAAATTATGTACATTTAAAAAAACAACAAAAGATAAACATTCAATTTTTTTTCGTAAAAAAGACATGAATACATTATTCTTGAGAAAAGCTTCGTTTCAGCATATATATGATTAACAAGAGTTAATATTGAATTAACTTATCATTTGAAGGAAAAGTTACAATCTCATAATATATTTGACCGGGTATAAAGTGATTAAAATTAATGATATTAATTGAGATAATAATATGATAAGCTGATGAAAAAGTAAGTATTCGTAATAAGAAAACAGACAAAACACTTTATTATGCTTTCTGTTAAAAAATAAAAAGTAACATAAATATAGCAAATAGTGTTATAAACTTAATTAAGACTTATTGTTTTGTATCATAGAAAAATTCCAATGGAAAACTATTGAAAATAAATCTAGAGTTGAGAAAATAAGTCTGATTTTTACGAACACGATGTCTTAGTGCCAATAAGACTTTTTTTTCCATATTTTGCAAAGTTATAAAGTCCAAAGACGCTATATTTTTCAAATAAATCCTAAATTTATACAGTAACTACTTATATGTTGTTTAAAAGTTATAAAATTTGACGATAGAGTACAATCATATGAAACATTTCGGACTTATTGAATTATGCTACTTAAATTTCACACGATACAACAATAGATTAATAGTAAGTAAATGAATAGAAAACAGGTTACCTATATGCGAAATTGCTCTCCTAAACATTTAACTTTGTGATTTTCCGTATTCTGCTTCTCAGCACAAGAAATAAAACATCCAGATGAATTGAGATGAGAGTTAATTTATTTTAAAAGCACACAAACAAATGTCTCAATATAATAATAGAAAAAAAACGTGTTGCCGCGTCAACGATGTTTTTTAATATTCACTTAGTATAAAAGAGAGATTGCTATTACATATATGTACTGATGTTTAATCCAACACTTTGCACTCGCAAAACATCATGAGATTTGAAAAGAATTAAATTACATTTCAACCAACGCTACATTTGCGCGAATAAAAGTGAAGCGAAAAAGGAAACGCAACGAGACAGCGCACATTTGTGACTTACAGAAAACACTATACATAAATTCCCGGGGTCTCGAGATTGATCATTTAATACTTCAATTTGATTACATATATTATGCAAAAAAAAATGGCATTACAAGTAACGGCCCAGACACAGCTGCTTGACATCAATTCGAGATGATATGTCACAAAAACCAATGTCCAAGATGTCATTATTGGATGCAATTGAATATATTTATGTGTAAGATTTACCAAATAAAGTCAACAAAAAAAAAACTATCTTCAGTTAAATGACAATGGTGTTACTGGCGGGATGCCACTTATCCCGCACTAAAAAATAATTGTTTGAAACTAAATTTTGTATGAAATTATCCACAATGAAATTGTCTACGACTATTCCAAAAGATAAGAAATAGTAAGACCACAATTCATTTATTTATTAGGTAGATATTATACATACATATGTACTAAGTGAGGTGCGCCGGAAATTATTTTATTATTGAATATGATAGTTAATCGGGAAGAAGATATAAACATTTTTTATTTCTTTTACACGTGATTGTGAATCTCGAAGTTTTATTATTAAATGAACGTATGTCAACATTGTCGGGTCAAATGGCGCAGCCGGTGCCGGATCCAACAGGTTGGAGTCCCAGTATGAATATATTTTTTTCAGTCGATTTATCGATTTCTGTTCGAAGTCATAGGTGTTTGTGATGTCTCAAATGTTCTCCCACTCACCTTTCCAATCTTCTTATAACTTTACGTAACGAGAGCGATTGGTTAACCACATAGCCTTATCATTCTTCGCCTACTACTCTCTTTTAAAAAATGAGTGGTTGAGCGATTGAGTAAAAAACAGTTCTCGTAGAAAAACTTCTTTTGAGATACCTCCATTAGGAGGCCATATGTAAAAATATCAACTTGAGTTAACAGTAAGTATGATTGTTTGTGAAAACATGGAAATAAGCAGTCAAGTAAATGATTGAAATAGAACATTTAAATATTTTTGAATATAATAATAAAGCTGCGATAACTCAAGAAGATTTTTCAAAATAAATAGGAAGAACAGTTAAAAAAAACAATAATTTATAAAATAACATTACTATTATCTACAGCAATAGCTGAATATTAATGTTTATCCCACGCAGTTGAAATAATATGGAAGGATAATTGCTACCACGTAGAATAAATAAATGTGTAATCCACAAAATTACAACATATTTTTGTTATACCATCCGGACCGGGATAGGTATGTTTTTGTCAAACTCCTGCGGGAATTGACTCCGCGCAGATTTCATACGAGGAATTTTCTCTGCCACCTCTGCTATAAAATAAAACTTACTTTGGTAGGCGCTCGGCACACACATAAATCTAGACACAATACCAATGTTTCTAAAAGAAATTAGAAACGTAACACTTAGGCAAATTAAAAATTTATACCATTTTAAAGTACTTTTATGTAATGCTAGTATTTTCCCCATAAAAATGTCGCTTCCTAAAACTCTTTTTTAATATTTTACGACTGGTTTCATTAATACTATAAATTCTTTTTCTTCTTCTTTTGCTATATTCGCTCCATATGAAGAACATGATATCATGGCAGCATAAAGAATTCTCTTATTTAAGCATTGTTAACACTGAAACTGTCACTCCTAATTTCTGCTTTGCATTTGAATACTAGTAATAAATTGTTATTTTTTTATGGAAATTATATTTAAAAAATTCATCATGTTTTGCTTAACAAATATTTGTCAAATCAATACGATTTTAAAGTCGATTCGAAAAATTGACTCTGCCGTTTAAATTATTATATTGTAAAATATGCCACTGAATGTAAAATTATCAACGTCTGATTTAAAAATATGATAAAAAATATATGACTGTATGAGAATCACTGTTTCAGTTATGTTTGCGTATATTTCAAAATATACACGGAAGGTACGTACAAGGGCGTCCGCAAATTTCTTAACTTTCTTTCCCAAGGGGTTATCCTTTCTGATTGTAAAATATTCAGCTAGGTCGCACGGCCATGCGATTCATTTTGATTTGCGTGGATTTTTTCTCCCATTTATTCGCAGATTTCGAATTAGGCCCGATACAATGCGGTGGGCAATGAATATTCACACACAGCTTAATTCTTACTATCAAAGTTAACATATCGAGTGTTAGTTGTTTTGTCTATAACTAAAAAAGGCTTCATAAACAATAGTTGGTTAGTTCTCGATTTATAGAATATAGATATTTTTAGTAATAAAATTTTTGGAAATGTAACAACCTAAAACAAAAAAAAAACACTCAATTGTATTAATTCCCACTTTTATAATTTTTATTAGAGTGCCTTTTCATCAAGTATTTAAATATTCAAAGTGAAAATAAACGATTCAAATAAATATACAAGTTTGACTAGAACACAATATAGTCTGTTGTAAGTATTTTTGTGATTTTTGATGTAATAGTTTGCATTACTAAGAGGTCTTCAACTTTTTATTTATAGTTTATTTTTCTTGTATTTTGCTTCAATTTATTTGCTTAGTTGTAATACCAATACCTTGTTTTTCTTACTTAACTTTTGTATAAATATCACTGTTTCATTGTATTTCTTATCAATTGACAATGCTCACCATGAGCGAAACTGGTCTTGATCCAATAAATTTTATGTGGAAAAAGTACTAAAAACGTTTTATAATTTTTATTATATATCAAATAGCGGGTTACATTGAAGAATGATTTACGCGGGCAGAAAGTATAATATATTTCTCGAGTGATCATTTTCAATCAAAGTATAGATTTATGTCCAAATGCATGTATATTTTCTTCTCAGTTTATCTCTCAAACGGAACGTAGAGGGAAGGCAATTAAAATTATACAATGACGTACTTTTCTAACCCTATCCCTCTGTCCTTTTCCGAGTGTTCAAGTAAACATAGTCATGGTTTAAAAAAATACAGATCGACCTTAGGGGTTTTATTTTGACAATAAATGTAACCATCGTTTGTTTTTGTTTTAAAATTTAAAGCAATATGAATTTTTAAGTCAAAACAGTGATGCAATAGCTGAAATATGATTAGAATTGATTCCTATTCAATTATAAAAAAAAAAATACTAAGATCATAATATGATACAGCTTTACACTGAAGCATTCTACAAAAAAATAAAGGCAACATGATTTTTCTGTTAAAGCGTGTTACAAAAAATACTTTCTTAAACATTCATGGATTCATGCCATACAAATAACTATGCTTGAAGTCTTTCGGAAAAACATAAATTACGAGAATAATACTCGGAGAATTTCAGAGAATGATCGCTTCCCCATTTAGGGCGCAGACAGAAAGAGAGACCCCATTGTGCCAGCTTTCTCGATCTTCAAAATATTTTATGTTTAAAAAACATCTCGTCTCAGCATCACAATGAAATCTGACAGGCATTTACATCATTTTTGTGACGATTCTTTTCTTCCCGCAAATACCCTTCATCCCCTGACAGCCTGAATGATTTATCCTCAGAAGTAATTCGGTATTAATACTCACAGGGGTCGCTACTCACCCTCTCCGCGAATATAATCGCGGGCATAATCCAGGCCGCAGAGACTTGATACTCTGGAAATGTGTATACAAGAATGCGACGTTTTTTTATGTTACGAATTAAACTTATATACGCATTATTACGTAGAATCTTTATGTTGACATCTAACGACGGAATAAAAGTCAAAGCAGTGACAATGCATCAATTTATTTGCGTAAAAAAAATATATATATTCTTAATTATAATAAAACAATTAATAAAAATATATTTTGGGAAATAGCTGTATTATCGTACACGAATATAATAATATCATTAAAAGAACAGGTGCCGCATTGCGTATCTTTTACGAAGACAACGTATTGTGAGACCACATAAAGAGAAGAAATCAAATGCCTGTCTAATTGGCCATTTAAAGAGATACATACTTTTAAAACAACGAATATTTAAAATCTTTCAAAATCTCCGAGAAAAAAATTGTCAATCCCGAATTTATACACGATTTTATGATGAACGTTCAATCCCAAAAACCGGGATTTGGATGCCCCAGTTTCGATGTATTATGTAATGTGAAAACACGACCATTTATATCTCGACCATATTTCTGATTATAATAATATTCGTTAAGTGATTATATTATGTAGCCGGAAACCAACAAAAAAGGTATCATACAAAATGATGGGATATATTTTACGAAATGGTTTAGGAATCGTCTCTTTTTTGTGTCATTCGATTTCAGATGAAAGCATAATAATCTCTAGAAAATATTCGTATTTCAGGTGCTCAATAGAAATTATTTTCATGATATATATTGTCCAATATACTCTATGAAATAAGGTAGTGCTTAAAGCTTGGTATACGTTTTAACAAATCGGACAATGTACAATATTTGCAACACGGTACAGTATTTTTTTTCATAAACATCGGAAATGATAAAAAAAATATATTGATTTTTTTATATTCCGTTATATAACGGGATTAAAATTTGAGAAAATATTATTGTCAGAAATAGCAGTTGTTTAATATAAAAAAAATATATAAACGTTTTGAATTCAAAGTCTCTTCATAAATAGTTAGCCTATTTGTAAAAAATACCGAAATATACAAAGTTTAATATCAAAGTCAATATGAAATATATATTATAAAAAATGGATATAAATCCCATGACTTTGAGTTTAAATAATAGAACATGGTGTTGAAGACAGAAAGTGTTATTAACACGTGTTAATAAATAAGGCAATAAATTACCTTTAAGTTCAATTTTAAAGTGTTCAATGTCGATACTTAGAGTAAAAGCATTAAATTCAAGAATAAAACACTCATTTGTACTAATTTCACTTTTACTTAAAATGATCAGGTCCGGTTTCGCTCATGACATAGAAAGGAATTTACAGATAAACTATACCTCTATAAAAAAGGCAATTTGATTATAATAATAAAATAATTTTTATTGAATAAGTACTTCAAAAATATGAGTTATAAATATGTAAGTGTTTCATTTAGTTCCACAACAATTATGAAATGTACTATCAAATTTGGTAACACTATAGTTGATAATGGCGTCATGTCGCTACTTTTTTTGTGGAACATATTTTGCTATATTTAACATCAATATATCGCAGTTTTAAAAGGTTTATAACCAATTAGAACAAACTAATACGTTTAAAGTTATATGCATGTTTAAAAACGGTTAAAACATTGACGTAAAGTGATTGCATTAATATCGGCGAGTTCGATTTTATCACCTCTGCAAACGTATTCGAAGAGAGGTCTATTGCAGTTTTATAGCTAGCGTTAAAGTAGGCAAAAGTAGAATGCACGGCATTTATATATATGGCACTTAACATTCCCCAGTTCGCAATAGGCACTGCTATAAATAAAGCAACTTCGAATTTTCTCCAAGGCAAATTTCGCAAAGACGTGTTTTCGTATCGATGTATTGGCATAACAAATCGTACAAGGAAAAGCTTCTCGGACGCGTCGAGAAGACGGCTTCCGAGGCGGCTTTCGCGGAGCTTTGCAACGCGGTAGGGTAGTGCAGTGTGCCTTTGTGGCAAATTTTGCGAAGCGGCTGAAACATTTGGGGGGTTAGGGCTGAAAGTAGATGTAGCAAATGCAACTTGTGCACGAATTGAATCGATGTTGAAGTACATTTACAACGCATTTAATTTAACGAGTATTTAACAATTCCTTTTGTGCTACGTTTTCATAACGAAAAGCGAAATTATTACATGTGATGACGTAGAGTAGATGACGAGATATATTTTGTATTTATTCTTAGAATATATAGTCAAGTTAAATTTATTTATAAAATGCTTGTAACGATTGGGTGAAGCCGAAAAAGCTATAAACTAACCAATTTAATCTTAATTTAAGATTTCGACTGAAGGTGCTTGGTGGAATTTCAATATTAAATTTGAATCGTTCAAATTATGTACACTCCCACTAAGATGCCGAAAGGCGAAACCCGGGTCGTTAGTGACAAAATCTGTGGGAGTGTACATAATTTGAACGATTCAAATTCAATTTAATCTTTCTTAAACTAAATGCTTTATTAAAATGAGTTTTTTTATAAAGTAAATTTTGAATTATTGAAAACAATTTTGTAATCTACCTCACATTACCTTTAAGCAATCCAGTTTAAAAAATTAAAAAAAAAACAATGGTGATATTAGATTTATTTTTTGATGAACTAGTAATCGTTTTTGATCCTTTTGCCAAGACTTCTATGTTTTAAACTTTCGTTCACTCGGTTTCGGAGTCAAATATTCGAGTTACGGAATAAAAAAAGGCATGGATACCTTAGATATTGTCATATATTCTCACCTTAATCCTACTAAATCCTGGAAACGAAACGAAGAGAGAGCGACTATGTAACCAGTTGCAACTTCTTAAATACATAGATTCATTCCTTATACTGTCTTAAAATACAGATAAGCGACTGACAAACAGCAGTTGTCGTAAAATCAAGTATTCAGACGCTAATTAAGGAGTCTATAAGCTCTCAGTTGGAATCTAAAATAATTTAAAAAAAATTGGGTTCTATGGTATATGTATTTTTTAATGATAACATCAATTCCAGTTTTTTTTAATTGATCGAAATTTTAAGAATAGTGGTTTATTGTATAATATATCTTAGAATGATATTAACAGTTGGATAAAATCATATTTCGTTGGAAAAACAAACTCAATATGCTTATTCTAACATAAAATAATATAAGCGACCAGGGCTCCTAAAACTTTTTTGCAATGAAATACTTTACAAATCTGGAAATTTTAATGAAACACTTAGCTTTTTTTTTAGGTTAGGTAATTCATAGCACTAAAATTTTTAAAATATATCACATAAAAACAGGTGTAATTTATAAATCTTCTTGATATCAGGCGCAATATTCGTTAGTTGAATTTTTATATCTGGTCGAGCCCGTTCTGACTTTGACATAAACATCACTGGATGGATATTGACAATAACTCGCATTTCAATATGAAGAAAACTTTGTTGAAATTTGTTTCATCGTTTAAAAACATTCCGAATTTTTGCGGCACACCTATAGCTTGAGAGACCCTGCAATATACCATATTCGATTAAGATATACTAATTAATAAGACGTACATATCATGCGAAATATTAAATTGTACAGTCTGTTCGAGTTATATTGGCTGTTGTATTGTAAACCGACATCTGTGCCACGTATTAACAACATTCAATTCGATATTTGGCGAGTTTGTACGTAGTCTCGCGGTAAGATAGCGTTTTACCTAAGTATTGAGAGTACGATCATCTAACTAACTACCAGGCTACCCGCGGAGCCAGCCAGCAAGAGCAAACGTTCAAAATCCAATGAATTATTCACTGAAAGCCAAGATTAGATTAACCCTCCCCACCGTGTGCCACCCGCTACTGTTTGCCTGATACCTCTCGTCGGCGGAAACGGATATATATGTTATCTGTCTTTTTCTAACTTAGTTTGTTTGGTTAGATAATTTTTAAATAAAATAAATAAAAAGTTTTACACGCGCAATCTTTACGTCAATAAGTGTTTAAATTTAAAATTAAAGAGTGCATGCAATTTTCGAGTGGGTAAATTGACGATATATTTATTCCAGGCGAAACGATTTGGAAGAGAGTTTATTTAAATATGAATAGCTTTAGTTTATAATACATAGTCACCCGCTGTGAACAACTTGGTAAGAGTGTGGCTGTACCGACCAGGCGGATCTGGGTTTGATTACCGGTAAGGTCAATTTTTATGATGTCAATTCTCCACTAGTTGAACTCGAGTGAGTTAATCTTGTATGATATTTCAACATCAAAATATTTGGTGATTTTTTATCAGTTGTATTTTTTAAAAATTAAATTTAAATATATCACAAATTGCATACTTTTTAAGTGCATTTTTGCTGGAAAAGTATGAACTATTTTTACCTAGAATATTAATAAAAGCATTGATTATATTATATGAAAAAATAATGAATATGAGAATTATTAAAATAAATAAATAAAAACCTTACTGGGATATCAGATTAAAACATCATTATAGAAGTCATCACTCAAAATGAAATTATTTGGTCATTAATAATGATTCCGCGGCATTTTTAAGTATAGCCTGAAGCTTTCTAAAGTCGTCTTTAAATGTAAAAAAAGCTCACGCTAATAATTTTAGAATATAAATTTCAGTGTAACGAAGCGTCAGGACAACGTTAATCACTTTGGAGATTAATTTTCCTGGCGGGAAAAAATGGGATTAAGGTGGAGGCTTCCATATCGGACCGATTCGCTTTCATTCGGTTTAACTCGATTTTTTTTGCTTTTTGATAGCGGGGATGGAAATCGGTATAAGTACAAGAGACAGGGGAGAAGATTTAAGCCTCGAAAGGAATAATAATTAATTCATTAATCGTTCTTGGCCTGAAGATGGTACAGGCGTAATGATAATTGGGTAGAAAAAAATAACAACGTATTAATTATAGACGAACCATAATTATAAAAGGTAAAGATTTTTTTCTAGAATAAATTGTTTTTTTTTGTTGCTCATTGTGATAGAATTTTATGACTTACAAATGCTAACTCAATGAAATAATTGTTTCGTATTAAACTAAAATAAATAAGAACATTTAACACCATCGACTGTTTATTTTTGGCATATTTCTGGCAATAACAAATCAAACTGATCAATCAATATCCTTAATGAAATGAAAGTGCCAACAGGTTAACTCTACTCTTAATAACTGTGTATAGAAACAAACACACTTTGAATAATTTATTATTATTGTATATTATTGAGAACAACTAATTCCAATTATACAACACAAATTTATGAAAATGGTGTCTTATATATTTAATAGCCTCATTTTTTATTAATTTTTTATTTCCAATATAACAAAATCATTACGGTTCATTTATCGTTCATATACCTGGGGGATTTAGTGTTTTTTCGAAAGAAAACATTCTCCATTCGATTGAGCGGGGATGGGAAGATAATCCATTAACACGGCTGACCTATAAAACTAGATGCAAGTCAGAACAACTTGTCTCTCTTTGAAGTATTAGCTGATGCAGTTCTCGACTACAGTCAGACTGAAACAAAAATAGCTTGGGCTTTGCAACTAACAGATGTTACGAAACTCTCAATCGATTGATTCTCTTCTTGATTCTTAAAATTGAAACTATCAATAACTTATCAAATTTGGAGATAAAAAGTGCTCCATATGAACACTGTCAACGGATGACAGTATCGCAGACACTCATGACGTTGCATAGAAAATAATAAGTTGTTTCGATGGATTTGCTAGTAAGTAACAAAGTAATAGAATTTAATTTTGTATTTAATGTTAAGTCATCAGAAAATAAATTAATTGAAGTTTTTAAAAAAAGATTCGAACCCTTGATTAAGCAACCGGTGAAAAGTGTAAGCCTTGAAGCGTCACCGCTGTGCTGCAGTGTTCTTACAATGTATATAAGCCTAAAATACAAAATATTACATTTACAACTGAGCATTCTCGTTAGCCTAAATAAATATTTTGCAACACAATTTGCGGGAATGTAGATGATAACACAAGTTATTATGATAAAGTAAATATTGCGCTTGTTTGGACGGAGATTAATGTGAAACTTGTTCAGGAAGGTTTAGGGATTAATCTAAATACATTGACAGAAGCTATGATGAAGGTTCGGGAGCTAATAGGCGAGGCTTGCTGTGTGGTTTCGGCTTGGAGCTGAATATATTCACAAAGTAATTGATGGTTCTTAATTATGGACGCGAGATATATCATAGCTAATATATAGACTTGTAAGTAAACTGTATCTTAATATCAGTTGACATGCAAACACAATAATTCATGCTATCGAAATTGTTAAGCAACTGGCATGTTTAGTATGAGTTAGTGTTTTATCAAACCATGAATGTCAGTCGTATATCAATTATAATTGTATTGGATTTTGGTGAAGATAAGTAAATCGTAAAGGTAATAGTGTTTAACATGTAAACACTTGTACAAAAAGAAATAATAACATAATTAATAAAACTCTCTTTATGAAAAAACTGCATAATCAGCAATAAACTCCGTAAAAGATGGAAAGTGATTTGCAAAAGCATGATCCAAGTCCAATAAGTTAAGCATAAAATAGAAAGCTAATTATTTTACGCAAGAAAGACAATTTCCAACTGCAAACTAAAATAATTGTGTGTGGATGTTTACTTCTTCAAATTGAACAGTTACACATGATTTAGAAAACTTTTCACTTCTCTTTGCCGTATTTTGTATAAATTATTACATTATTTTTTTTGTAAACTATTGCAGGATTTTAATCGACAGTTGTTTGATGTATGTGATACCCACCATTTGTTACTTTGTAAGTTGTTTTGTTACTAACCCTAGTAAATTTCAGAGAGCATTGTGTATCTATATCCAATGATTATGACGTAACACGTAGACCTGGTAACTAAAACAGGTCGCCTGTTAATTGTTATGGAATCAAGTAATTTGTGATTGTTTTCATTATTTCTATCGATATCAATAATTTGACGTATAATAAAAATATTTTTCTCAACCAATTACAACGTAGCTAGTAAGATTTATAAAAAATGGCAAAATAATTCTGCAAGTAGGCATAAATTTATCTGATCAATACAAATGCGTTGTTATTTGCGTAAATTGTAATAATTTAACCGTCTTAAATTGTGTAGTAAAAACATAACTATAAATAATGCGAAAATAAATTCCAAACCGAAAATTTATACACATTGTAAAAATTTCAGATTGTCTTAACAAATGACACGTGCTGAAAATAAATAATTTTAGTAATACGGATAGTAATTCTAATGAATTTATAAAAAAAGGCTTTCAAAAAAACTACAAAAAAATAAGTATAATTTTAATGAAAAATAAATTTCTTTGACATAATAATATTTAACATCAAGTGATTAAATATAAATGAAAGTAAAGGAAAAATATAAGGACACAACATATTAAATGTTATAAAAAAGAAAGCTAAAAAAATCTTTTCTAGTATTTGGGTACAGAGATAACATTACAATGTTCTTTCTTATTGATACTGAATTATATTAAAAAGGTTTTCTATTTTATCGATATGCTTTTAGAGTATAAAGTCTTAAGTAAAGATTTAGTCTAAGTAAAAATCACATTTTGCTCTGTTTGCCTTACTTTTAAATATGTTGCTATTGAAAAATAGTTTTTATTACACTATTTATTCTCGCTGATATATTTTACCATTTACTTAGATTGTATATTTTCATAATTTATAAGGTACCATGACATGTAATCTTTATCATATATTGATATTGCGATATGGTGATATTGTGTGTAACATAAGTCAGTGATAAAATAGTTGTATATTACTTAAAGGTGAGTGTATCGGTTTACAGCGACATTTATGATTAAGACAAATTAAATTGTTTAGTGACTTATTTAAAAACATTCGTGTAAGTAATAAGCATTTCATCTTTTTGAAAAATGAACAAGGAGCTAGTGGCTTGCAAAAGCAGTGAGGTCTTATTTTTTTCAAGAAATAATTTTTACTCCATACAAACACACTATTCATTTTATTGTTTTGTTTAAGATTTATCAATAAATTGCAAGAAAATGAGATGTCGCTTCTTAAGTACGTTGCTGACTACTTTTTTTATTATATACAGTTAACTATAAGTAGAAGATTATAATAAGGAATATCGTTATCAACTGCCTAGTTTTAGCCTTTTAGCTTACGTAGATAATTAAAAGTAATTACATAGCACGCCGGTTATAATTCGCAAATATTAAATTAATTAGTTATTGACAAGATAACTCGTCTTTGTCGTGTTGAATACGAAACATTTTACGAGATATCTCGTCTGTGGCAGCCATCGCGCTTAAAAAATCTATTTAACTAGCTTTTGACGGTTACACCATGGGTTTCCGAACTTTTGAGCCTACGGGCCACACTGACAACTTCACTTAGTCCCAAGGAACAATAGGTAACTAGCTCATCATGCCAACAAACTGTTGTTTTGTATTCCTGTGGGCTGTAGTTCGGAGAACCCTGACTACGACGAATAAGTCACTCAACAGTTTTTCTAATTAATAAATGTCGCTGTATAGCATTTCACTCTCCTCTTAACTTAACAATATACATTGTTATATTCATTATGAAATCTCATAGACGATATCGATAATATTAAAAAATGTTGATAATCTTTACGGGGTTGTGATTGAAAAATTCATCAGTCTCATAAAATTGCAATATATTTCTATCCGACCTATAGTCAGCCACAAAGGTGATCTATATTACATACAAATCTAGGCTGGCTCAGCAAGCACTTGGTTCTCTGTCTGGGTAGACTAACTACTCTGCATAATACATATTGTGAGCATAGTATTATATACGGATAAACAAACACGAAAGGCATACTTCACCTTAGGTCTTTAGTGCATGTTTGCAATGGACATAAACACCTTTTACCTGTATATTATCATATACAATATACATGACAAAATACGTAAACTTGTACTTTGATAAAGCTATGAGAATCAGGCTGAATACAATGTAAAATAGTTTACAATAATATAGAAAAATGACTTTAGTAATTAATATATTTCACATTATACTAATTTGACTGGGTCTTATAATAAATAAATACTACTTTTCAACTGGAAGAAGATTTCACGGATGTTTACTATTTATCAGTGTCGGCGCGAGGTTATTAAGCGCTCTAGGCAGACTTTATTGGCCCGCACTCTGTTTAACAATTTATCCTATTTTTTTCGAATAATATAAAAAAAGAATTACTCTTTATCGATGTCTGCAGTTATTAAAAGACCGGAAAGGTGGTCGAGAATTTTGGTTATCTTAAAGAAAGACGTCGTGTAACATTTGACGTTTATCGAAATTGGCCTTCGTGTCGGTGCCGCCAACACAGATCTCTGATTACTGTCAGAATAAATGTAAAAAAAACAAATGTATATTCAATCGTATCTTAAGATGTATAAGTAGTTACACTGGTTACACATAGCTTTCAATATTACCGATTTCGCCGTGAAACACTTACACATCTTAGGTAAGATACGATTGAATATACATTTGTTTTTTTTTATTTATTCTAACAGTAATCAGAGATCATAACGTTTCTTAGATTTGTATAATTAATTTAAAAAATAAATCATGAACGATTTCTGTTTTTTCATGTCTGAGACACGAAGGCCAATTTCGATAAACGTCAAATGCTTCACGATGTCGTTCTTTAAGATAACCAGAATTTTAAACATCAAAAATACCCATGCCTTCGAATAGAAATCGATTGATCGATCGAATAAATTCTGATCGTACTAGGACTCGAGCCCGTAAGATCCGGCACGGAAGCTTACAATACAAACCGCTGCGCCGTAAGACTCGACAAACTGGTATTTCACCACTGAATATTCAAAAAATTAAACACTCGCTTGTAACAATTCCACACTAATCTAGTCTGGAATGTTAAAATGAATGTCCAATAGTTGTCGCATAATAATTGTTATCGTAGGAAATTGTATTTTATTTATTTCAATAATACTCCACATGTGTATAATTTAAGTAACCAATTTATGCGCTCACTAATGATTTATGCCCTAGGCGGTTGCCTATTTCACTTGTATGGTGGCGCCGGCCCTGACTATATAATAATAAATACTATTGCGTTAGAAAAAGATAGACACAGATTAATTATATGCTATTTACATAACGAAACAAATTCAAAAGTAGGTGTAATAGATCGGCGAAAACTATAAGTATTGAGCTGAAAGGTGTAGCTGAAACATTTTCTGGAACAAATCAAGAAGTATGCCGGCCCCACGGGAAGAGAAGTAAAGTGTTATTCATCCATCTTGTTGTTAAAAGGGTCACCTGACAGTTTCGACATGGATGAAGGCATTTTGGAGAGCGAAAATGATACATGGCTCTATGTGAGTATGACTCTTATTGCTTTCCTAAGTTTCATTGTACGAGGAGAAAATTCTTTCGGTAACTCGAAACGCCACCGCATAAGAAAAAGGTTAAATCTTTGACAGTCTCGGAGATAGTTTCGGTAACAAAGTATTGTATTATTTTATTACTTGAAAGGTAAAACGCACGTATTTGTGCAATATAAAAATGGTAATTTCACATTCCTCGGTTAAAGAAAGTAAATAGGACGTTAAATAGAATATAATCTAGTAATCTGATATAAAGGTTTTATGGCGCAGCGGTAAACGTTGTGAGCTTTCGTGTAGGATCTTACAGATTCGAGTCCCAGTTCACACAGCTTTTTTTCGATCGATTTCTGATCAAAGGCACGGATGTTGTAATATCTAAAAAATGCCCTCCCACCCTTTCCAATTCTTAAATAACTGGATGTAGGGAAAGCGATTAGTTAACCACTATTCTTATCTCAACTACTCTCTTTGGGAAAGAAGTTGAGTGACTGAGTAACAAACAGTTCTCGTAGAAAAACTTCTGTTGAGATACCTCCAATAGGAGGCCATATGCTCCACATTAAGAGTAGACACGGATAAGAAAAAAACGGTTGAAGTTAATTTTTGATATAAAATAAAATTTGACATTTTCTTGTGAAAGATGCATCTCAGTTTTCTGAAATAGTAAAATTTTTACAGTATGTAGTTCCGATAGAACAATAATTTCAGAAAAAATATTACAGTCACGACCAACACTATTCTGGAGGTATTTTTGCTAGGTAATATTGGACATAAAATAGTATCACCTAAATAAAAAAATCTATGATTTAAAAAAAAAATATTTTAATAAATGAAGACGATTGAAATAAATACGTTTTACGTATTTGAATAGACAGAGAAGCCGAAGCATTTATTCGGTGATGCATCGGCAGTAGTTCTTTGGATAACATTCTTAAAAAACATCGGGAGGTTCTAAATAAAGCGATATGATTTAATAAAATTGACCCACAAATTTCCCTCCGTAGAAATATAATATTCCGGGATAGGATTCTCCGAATAAATTCTTAATAATATATTATGGCAAAGGGGCGGTCATCCCATTTGGTAATGCAGTTAAAAGCCTCAGCAGTGCTTACCTTTTAGATAATGATCGTTTAAGGGTATTCGTGGAAAAGGATTAAAATCCAAAAATGTAAATGTTTTAAAAGAGGATTTAATTTCATTTTAATTAATGCTATAAATAAAAAGTAAACCGAATACGTACAAATAAATTGTTAAAATTTATTTTTAATGACATTTACGTCACATAATTCAAAATATATTTGGATATTTGCTTCTTTTTGCGATAAATTACAAAATATGCACGTGTTTATTAGATTTTTTATATCACCGAGATATATTTATATTGATGCAGACTTAGAAGCAAAATTACAATTCATGATACTACCACTATTAAATATAACACGTTTTTGACGTAACATAGGGTGAGACTGCATCAGAATTTCTGAATTAAAACTATCATGTAATAATAATTATTTTATAGATATTTGGAAACGGGAATATTTTTTAAAAGCTTGCTACATCATACAATTTGATGCCTTTATTCTTTTTACGAATTTGTTTTAAATATTAATATGAATTTTTATTACGAAAAGTAAAATATTATTTCGTACATCAACCAGATCAATAAGTAATAAACGATAAAAACAATAAACATATCAAAAAAAATTAAACAAGTTTCCTTGACAATATGCAGTTGAGAGGACATCTGTTAATGTGTTGTAATTTTTGTTTTTGGATATCAAATTTATGGAGCTTTAAGTACTAAGGCGCTTTAAAGTCGAAGTACTTTGAGTCTCCTTCATCACTAATGTTTTGGAAGTTTGTATTCCCTTACCATCGTTGTCTACGGAAGGGCGTGACCGCTACAGAGGTGAGAAATCCTTAATGAAGCTAATTCACAGGTACTCCATACGCATTCATTTGCAAATCACATTATAACCCTACCATAAAACTATATACACACATGTACACACACATGCGCATACATACATTTACACATACAATACACAAGGAAGTCAACCAAACAGAGTAATTTTCATGATGCTAAGGTCGTTTTTAAATAGTTTATTAATTTGAGACGAAACATAAAATCTATGGTGGGTCGTCGAACAGAACTGATCTTGTTCTAAAACGATTCTCAAGCATTGCCTCGTCATAATTGTGAAAATTAGAGATAGTTGGGATATAATGTGTTCCTACGTCGCTGTGAAACTTTTGAGATATTTCACGAACGAACTCGCGGATGGTAGGTGGGTCGTCGAGTAGAACTGTTCTCGGTCTACAACGATTCAATAAAAACGTGTACATATATTTTCTAAAGATAACGTGCTTTGATATTTTTTAGTTCGAATATTGTCTTATAAAATTAAATGAAAGTTTAGTTAAACAAATATTTTCATTTCAGTCAGTGTGCATGCATTATTCCTCACGTAAGATATGCCAATAGGTATCTGAATGTACATTGCGTTAGAAATGACCCACAGGAAATTGGTTTTCCCGCGTATGACGCCGTATAGATATTTCCGTTGGGTATATGGAAAAATATTATTAAAATATCTCGCCATGAAATCCACAACGCGTCGAGTTATGTACAGCAGAATACCTGATACGATAAAAAATAACGGCACACAATATTGATACATTGGAGCTTTTATGAATAGTATTAAATTTAAGTGGAAGTTATGTATTAAAAAAATAAAATATTTGTGTACTTATTCAAAATATTTATTAATTTATAGATTGGAACAGGATTATTATATATCAGATGAAAATGCTTGTGATGAGAGAAACAGGTCCTAATCTAAAATAAATAATGTGAAATTAGTACAACAGTTGGTTTATTTTTTTCATATACCGTCTTTCCATTAAGAATTAATCTGCGGTAATTTTGTTAACAGGTCATATAAAGCAACGATTAGCGTTTTGGGCGTTCGTGCCAGATCTCATAGTTTCGAGTCCCAGTAAGAACAGCATTTTTTAGATTTTTTTATCCATGTCCGCTCCCAATGGAGCATTTGGCATCTTTATGAAGGTATCTCAACGAAAGTTTTTCTACGAGAAAAACTCTCTTTTTTTTCAAAGAGAGTAAGTAGTAGGGATAGAAGGATAAAGCTAGGGCAGTATTAGTGGTTAACTTACCGCTCTCGCTACGCGTGGTTGTTAAAGAATCGGAAATGGTAGGAAGGACATCACACCCATGCCTTCAAACAGAAATCAATAAATCGATCGAAAAAAATCTGTATGTACTGGGACTCGAGCCTGTGAAGTCTGGTAAGGTAGCCCACAACGCTAACCGCTGCGCCATAGGAGCTGATTACAACTGAATATTAAAAGCAGTAGAATAAAAGAAAATTTGGCAACGAAGTCAACTGAGTAAACTTCGACAAACTCTACTTTACTACATAAAGAAAGCATTCGTCGGAACTCACCCACGTCCACGGGGAAAATTTCGGATAATAATATTGATTTCAAAAATCTTTGTCTATTAAATGATATGCAAACTAGATTTTTCTACTATTGAGGTTGAGACATCTTACATGTACTTTATTCCAACAAACCGTACTTTTCATATTTGAACATAAACTTTTTAAATTAAATTGTATATTAAATATCAATTTCCACAAAGTTACAACTAAATTCATAAAAAAATCACAATATTGGTTTCTAGCGAAACGTATACCTTATGTAAAAACAAAATCGGGCGAACAGGCTAGTGTAACTAGGGCTTATACAAAAACCGACTATTGAAAAAATCGGTGTTCGAATGTCAATATTGTTATCCGGATAAAACCGGTTTTCGAAGTTTTACAAAAAATGGAAAATTCAATTAAAATAGCGAGAAAAAGTTCAATTTTTTTATGTTATTTATTTATATACAAACATAATACACGAACAAGAAATTATTTGGTGTTACTCTTCAGAAAATATGATTTAAGAAAAAACAAAGCTCAATATTCCTTTGTACTTCATTCCACTTTATTTAATATCTCAGGACTGGTTTCGCTCATTACGAGCATCGTCAAATAGTTGACGAATAGTTGACGTCAATCAGTTGACGATGCTCGTATTGAGCGAAACCGGTCCTGATATATTAAATAAAGTGGAATGAAGTACAAAGGAATGTTGTGTTTTTACTAATATAATGCCTTTCCACCAAGTATTGACAGTGAACACCCTAAAAGTGAAAACACAAAGCGTCCACTGATTGTTTTGTAATAAAATTCTCTGATATCGAAAATACTCTTTCGCTGGGTAATGAAGTGGGGCATATGGTCTTTAAGCCATCAAATAAAAGATCCAAATATTCTGTCCTTTTGTTTATAGACTCGTTTAAGGAAAATTCGGCACAACCGGTTTTCGAATGTCACAAATTTAGCAAAAAACGGTTTTTGAAAAACGACAAGCCCTAAGTGTAACTATCTGAAAGGTACTGTAAATGCGTAGTAATGCTCGAGCTTTGTTGCGTGGCTAAGCGTAGTCTGGGGTGGTTCACGGGACTAAAATGAGATCATCTTTAATTCCTTGTGTGGAGTCTCAACCGCGGGCCCTGTTCCGCACGATATCCTTGCGCCCAAAATGCGGTCGCACTCTCCTTTGACAGACGAATTTTGAAATTAACTCAAGCAAGGGTACATTTTAAGTACAAAGTGGAATGAGTGAATAAACTTACAATATAAAACACAATACATATCACATTAATGATCAAATGGACATTAAAATTTAATAGACAATAGTTGTGGTCAGAGCCGGCGCCACCATACAGGCGAAATAGGCAATCGCCAAAAGGGAAACACTAGGGGGCGCATAAATTTATTATGAATATTATTTTTATATACTCTGATAAAAATAAACAATAGTACGTTTTATATCGTCGTATCGCATTTTATATGATTAAAAAAAAAGAGGTTGGGCGACTGAGTAACAATTCACCTAGAAAAACTTCTGTTGAGATACCTACATTAAGAAGCCATATGTTACATTAGGAGCGGACATGGATATTTTTTTTCTTTTAATATTTCGAAAAACAAATAAGACGATTCGCTAAGAGGGCGCGCTAATAACCTTTGAATAGGGCGCGAAATAGCCTCGCGCCGGCATTTTAATTGAAGGTGCTTGATGGAATTTTAATACCAAATGTGAATCGTTTAAGTTTTGTATATTTCAATAAGTTTTGTCACTAACCAACTATGGTTTGTCTAGAGCAGGCGTGGGGAACCTGCGGCCTTTTGGCTACTCTGGTGCGGCTTTCTGGCCAATTCTGTAATTCTGTAAATTTATGTAAATTCGTAAATTCCTGACATATTCTGACCGTAAAGTCCTGTTTCTGGCCAAATATTCCCTAATAAATGTTTACTGCGGCCTTATGTCGAATCAGAAAAATGAATGCGGCCTTAAGAGAAAAAACGGTTCCCCACCCCTGGTCTAGAGGCATCTAGATACATTAAAGTGCACAGATTAACTTGGGATAACGCTTAGTGAATAGTTTTTATCCTTTATAATATATATATAAATGGGAAGTTAACTAAACGATGTCAATTTTAGCCTAATTGAGAAATCGACGGAATATAAATTATCCCCAGCGACAATTTTACTAGCGATATTGTAAAAAATATGATAAAATCAATGATATTTACAAATTGTAGAAAAAATCAGTGATTTTCTAATATAAACTTCTTTAACAAGCTTTGGACAGCCATTCTTGACATAATATAAAAATATCTATTCTATCAATAATTTTAAAAGTTATGAATGTAGATCTGGATATTTTTTTCTATTTAATTGATTTTAATGACGTTAGAATTTAATTGAGGAAGTAACAGCATAAACAATTCTAATCTCTGTCGCTTTTGAAATTTCTTGTAGTCATTAGGTTTAATCGCTATTAAAAAGCAATTAAAAATATCATAGCATCGAATTGCCTACTGGTTTAAAGGGTGGTTGTTATCAGTTGTCGCATTATTTCAAGAATTAAATTATTTTTGATAGTAAATGATATTAACTTTCATTTGAAGAATATGACAAGAGTAAATAAGGATAATGATTAACTTGTCCGTTTAAAACTTGCTAACTATGCTGTGCTTTATTTATTTATACGATTTCTTGGTAAAACATGTTAACTGATCATCACATATATTTTGATGAAAGCTTTTAACTCGAACGAGTGGTTGGAAAAAGCTGAAATATTATTATGTTATATTCTATAATCGATTAAATTTTAAAGAAGTAGTTTCAATAACATTAACATGTCATTTGAACAGTTGTAAACAATAAAAAATTATCAAGTATAACAAATACATTAATTCTTACTCTCCCACTGACATTTTAGTAGATTTGCATTTGACAGTCGTATACCAAAATAGATTGCATTTGTGTGAGATATTTTACGTGATATATAGACGACTGTCAAGTATACACAAGATGTACGATGATCTTACATTCGGACAACACCAAAGTGGCTATAAATAATTGAGCGACGGGTTTCGTATTTTTTTTATGATGCTGTAATATGATACACAATTTAATACCACGAAAAGTTTCAAAATGTCTTTTTGATCTCAGATGAAAGATGAAAAGCCGTCAAAGATCCACTTAATAAATTAAATATATATTGTCCTTCAGCAAAAGTTTAAGGAACTGAGTATCCTGGTTTCTGTTTGTATACAGCTGAATATAAAAAAAAAAACATAATAAGGTAAATAATATTTCAATTATATTAAAAAGTTACATAATATGAATACAAATGAGGTCACATACCACTGATCTGCAGTTTGCAGCCTAAAAACAGCACGGTACAATCATGTGGTATTTAATCACGCGATTCTATCATTCCTTTCTGATGAGCGAATATTTCAGTAGCGGTTTAATGTTTTTACTCACTCGCGCGTTGAATTAAAGGAAAAAATGTTCTCTATTAAATAAAGTCTTACTTATTTCAGTTACAAATTTTAATTAAATTAAATTGAGCCCTTTTCGTTAGTACGAATGCATTTCCCAAAAAATCAATACACATGATTGTTATATTAGTTCAATATTTAAATTTAAAGTATTCAGATACACTATACATAATTTCGGTCAAAAAATTAGAGTAAGACATACTGATTTGGTTGCAAATACGTTGATAAATTTGAAAACTTTGTTATATCATCAGGAGTCAGTTTAGTATGTCATTATATCTTCAAGATTAATGCATAACACTTAAGTGTAAGAAAGATACAATTGAAGTGTTACTTAGACACTTGAAAAAAAAACCACTTAAAATATAAAATACCGGCAGATACGTTAACAAGATGTGAAAGCAGTATATATTATATAATAGTAAATTGAAAGGTAGATTGTTATTGTAAATTTATCAAGTAAAATTACATGAAAATAATATGTATATTATTGTCTAAATGAATGTTGAACCACGTGACTTTTAGACCCAATTTCCAAATATAGAGCATTTCACAGACGACTGAAAATAGATTCAAAGTTGAAAATGAGGCCAGATGAGAGAAAAAATGATTAACGATTCATTGCAGCTTACTAAAATAAAACCAACAGTCATTTTCAAATTTTCAATAATTTTTACATATATGATAAAATTACATTAAATAATTATCTTTGTATGAAGATTAAATACAACAAAGCATTTGAAAAGAAGATTTTTTAACCGCTCGTTTCTGGGAGAATCAATACATAAGAATGGCTTTTGGACTTTTCTAGGAGATACCTAAATTTTAT
Organism: Himalopsyche anomala; assembly: GCA_031772345.1. Lineage (NCBI taxonomy): Eukaryota > Metazoa > Arthropoda > Insecta > Trichoptera > Rhyacophilidae > Himalopsyche > Himalopsyche anomala. The sequence continues at coordinate 10,806,480 of CM062825.1, read as the reverse complement.
TGATTTAATTGCGATTTACTTGGTAGAACTCTATAATAATACGGTAAAAAATATCAATGTAGAAAGTTATACAATATTTAGGCGTGCGCCATATTCAGAACAGTGTTCAAACTTGCATTTACTCAGCTATATAAAAGGTTTAAAAGAGATACACAATACATCTTGTTATTAACTCTAACATTCTAATTAATATAACGTTTATTCAAATTAATTTATTTTTGCTAAGAACGATAGCAAATATGGGATTATTAAAGGAAAATTAGTTCAAATTAAACTGAGATTTAAAATTAGTTACATTAGGGGTTTTAGTAACTGTGATGAATTTTATGATCAATTTTTAAGATGCGAAAGAAGGTGAAAACATCAGACCTCAAGACATTACTAAACAGTACATCGATTGAAAAATCAACGTATAAAACATCCATTACAAGATTGGAGTCCTTGAACGTTCAAAGGAGTGCACGAAAGCCGGTAAGTTATTGATTCATCTACTACGGGAACGTCTCATGTAGTGAAATTTCCTTCCATTTTATTTTGGCGTATATTATAATTATTTGGATATAATTAAAGTATTTGATAAAATATAAACGAAGAAATGATAGAATGGTGTAGGCTATTTTTCTTTACGAAATATTGCGTGTTTTTATTTTTAAGCTATGGCAAATTGTGGGTGCGAGAAACAATGTTTTGCATATTTTACCCTGTAAGTTTTTTTAGACAATTGCCATTCTTCAATATTATTCTACAGATTTCCGGGAAAGTGTTAAGGTATTTGCGTCGTATGCGAGTGTTGTTTTTCTTTCTGAATGCAGTTTACACTTTACACTGGCAATACAATATGGAGGCTTGAAAAGCGTCTGCGCCAGTGTTTACACGGAAGGAAGGAAGGGTCAACACAATATGTTATTTGAAATACCAGGAGACAAAGAAATTCCAGAGATGGGCAAAATAATCATTTTTGCAGAAAGTTGGCAACAAGTAACCAACATTGTATGAACGAGATATAGTAGGATTGAACATTGCGGAAAGTCGATATTAAGTTTTCGGAATTTTAAATATAAATAGTTTCCATATAATTTATAATAAATCATTCATCGAAAATAGTATGTTTAACGACTGAAACAATTATTAAATGTATATTTTATTAAACATTGCATAAGATTGACAAATTATAAGATTAACACTTGAATTGAAAAAATGAAGAAAAAAACATAATACAATTTATTAATAAAAGCAGTAGAAAATAAAAAAAATGACAAAGAATTCAACAGAGTAAGTTCCGACAGACTTTACTACATAAAAAGAAGCATTCGTCGGATCTCACCCACGTCAATATTATTAAAAACCGTTAAGTTTTCCCCAGACGTCCCGACTGGCAAAACAAACAATTCATTTCTACGATTTCTCAAAAAATAATCAGGAACAGCTTCACATTCTCAGGAATGGTGGAATTCTCATTTTGGGTGCATATAAGCCGAAAGAAATATATGGCCAGGTACATTTCTCTTTGAACGTTCAAACTATTAAAGTACCTACTTATACGTAAAAAAATACTTTGTGACAGTGGTTCTTGATTGTCTACGTTTAATCAATACACACACAGAATGCATGTGTGTAATCGTGCAAAATACATCACGGTAGAATGAGAATTGGTTTATTATACGTTTAACTATCTGAGACAAAAATACTTTTATGTTTCTAGGGATTATTAACACCAATTCTTAATGGGGACAAGGTGATTAAGGCGTAAGAACTTCTCTTAATGCACAAATGGCGTGCATCAGATATTATCTTTTATTCCATAAAGAAGTTGTTGCACTTGCGCTAAAAGTTTATAAGCGCAGCTTGAAACCGCTGCAAATGCAGTTTCATGTTCACGAGGCCATGTAAGGTGTCTAAAAAGAAGTTCTATGTAAACGTTTGCTTGGATTTTGCTCTCGTAACTTAGAAACGGGGCGATAAGAGAGACTTAACAGTACCTTGTAAATTTAAGAAAAAAAACTTGATGATATTAATAATACGAATGTTATTTACAAAATATATTGTATAGATACCATATATATATTATAAAAAATATATGATAATTTATACAACACGTATTCACTTTAAGAATTATTTTCAATAATGTAATGTATCTCATAGTAATATTTTTGTCAAAATATTCATAGATTCAATTTACAAATGTGATTTTATAATGCATTATTTTTTCTTACTAATCACATACAAACTTTTTTAAATATTATTTTCTAAATTGTCCTTACCGTGGTGCTTCATAATTATCTCATAATCGTTTAAAGACACGTAATTATTAGTACTGTATTAATAAAAAAATATACTTTTAGTCTATACGACATAACAGTTGTCTTCAAAAGACGGCAGAAACATTTATATTAAATTAACAATTGATTATATATCACGCGACGACAATTCAGTTCACAAAAGAAAAGCAGAAATAATATAAATTGTTTAATAATCGAACAGACCACCATCAGTCATTCTCGTCGTCTCCACAATATGGCAGAAATATTAAAACGATAAATTATTGAACCTCGCTACGTTGGTCAGATGTTGAATTGACTTGCTCAATATAATAATATAATAAATAGTGTGGAAAGACGTAATGGCACCGAATGGGGAATGTGGCTAACGGACTGTGGCCGGACAGTGTCCCTTTTTTGCTCTTGACTATTCGTCAACGGTACGTTGAGGTTATCAAACTTTTTAGAAAAAGTACTCATCATCAAGACTTCATTCATGAGAATTAAGATACAATGCCAGAAATAGCCACCTGGTTATGTTACCTAAAAACATTTTTGAAAGTGGCTTAGTCCATAAGTATAAACTATTTTGATTGAAGCTACACTGACGATAATTAAAATGTATATTTTATTTGTGGGTAAATTAAAAAAACATTTTTTATAAAGCGTTTATTATTGATCGTATAAGTAAACTAATAAGTAATATGAATTGCTTTCAATATAATCAGTGTAAGAATTATTTAACAACAAAGTATCCGTATATAAATGTGCATATTTTAATGGTAATGGACCTCTATCTACCATTGAAAGTAAGTTTTTTTTACGAACAAATAAAAACGAAGATAATATTGATAAAATGATCGATGATATTAAACAATCGTCCTGTTACGCCTCAACAGTAAATGAAGAGTAAAGTAAAATGTTTGAAAAGCAATTGAGAAACATAGATTTACAAGGCCAGTGACGTAGGTGGAATCTATCATTCAAATTATTTTGATAAACAAGAAATAATATTAATAATTAAGAGTCGCCTAGAAGCATAATGTGTGTTTTTGAGTAAAGGAAAAGTGTGATGAGTATTGTATCTTGGAGAAATTAACGTTTATGTATGATTGAAAGTCCTTGTCTTAAATTGTTTTCATTTGTAAACACAGTGCAAAGATTTAGTTTCAGGTGATTTTGATTAAAAACGAAAATCAGGAAAACAAATAGTACTACTTGCGATAACTTAAATTTACAACAACGAATACGTCCAATGTGACGTGATATGAATATGAAAGCCAAATTGGCGTTGTTATGTAAGATACTTGGATGTAAAACGCTTGAGAGGCGCCGCCGTTTTGCGAGAATCTCGACGCATTTTCTTTGTTAAATGTAACGGAAACGTCCTTTTTTAGGTAATACGCGCAGGTCGGAAATGGAAAATCGCATGCTACGACTCCTTGGGGCAGACTCAGCCCCCGTTGAGTAGGCAGTAAGTTGCCTCTACGCCAAATTGCCTATGTTAAATTCCTCGGGCCTATTTCACTAACGCAATGACAAATTCGGGACAAATCTACGAAAGAAATGCGGTCTTCTGAATAGCCTTTGTTTACGTATGAAAAAGCAGCCCTTTGGTAGTGAAATCTTTTCAAATGCTACGCAGTAGCAAATATACGACGGACAGCTCTAAGTAGAACAGATTGGGAATGGAAAAAAGTCAAGTGGATTTCGGGAACAATAGGATTAGTGAATTAGAATGTTGACCTAATTGCTACAACATATTATACAATAAATAAAATAGCATGTTGACAAACGAAAAACTTTATCAAAAGAATGTTAGTTAAGGTACTGATTTGTATTTCTTTTCTATGAAATAACTACTTTTCGCTCCCAAGGGGTATCACATGGACATCTAGCAGGGTATTTAAACAAAAGTCATATTAAGAAAACTTGCCCTTAATTCAGTCGTTCAACTTGTCTCTTAAAACAGGGTATATAAATAAGAACAAAGATTGCAAGTTTATCGTTTTTTTAATGAAGCAAGCCAGAAAAAAGTAATGCAAACACTACAATATTTCATAAATCGATTAAAAATAATATTTAAACGTATCCTCGCGGGGATTCGATTACTTAAAAATGTGACAGTCGAAGAATATTTAATACTCGGCTTGATGATCAGCATCGAGTCTATACAGCTATTAACAAATTCGTGACTGTTAATCTTGATTGTATTAGCATAAAAATAAAATAATATAAAATAAATACCACAAAATCAAAACAATTTTAATCAAACAATATTAAAAGAAAACAATGAACACCGCCTGTGGCGTTTATTCGTATATTCAAAAGTTTATTAATTTACATAAATTTTGTATAATATATTAAGTAAATATACATAGATGTTTTAATGAAAATATTAAAATTTATTTATTTTTCGTAAAGATTTATTTTAATTACAAAAATCGTTAAATGAACTAATAAAGTATTTCTCACGAGAAAATTTCAACGACAAAAAGACAGATTGAATTGATGAAAAACTGTTTTTTTTTTAAAATATAATTCCTTGCTTCTTCATATCTATTAAAAAATACAATTATTTTGTTTTTGGAGATATTTAACGATACTTTATATTAACTATTTACCACACTTTTACGGATTCACAAAAAATATTATTAAGAATTGAAAATTTTAACCAAGAGACGCTCGTAACCTAAGAATGGTTGGGTATTCTTTCTTGCCCTATTTGTATAGAATAATGATTGATTGCCAGCTTTTTTAGTCTAGCACCGTTTTTATAGGAAAAAATGTAGAGTTAATTCAATCCGTATGGTGTAATATTCGACTACTTTGTATTTAAGTAAATTAATAATTTCTTGCTTTTTTCTTAAAAAAAAACTTTTAAATGGCTAGCGTATTAAACGAAAAAACGAGTGGCAAACGAACCCCGAGTGATAATCATTCTAAATTCTGAAACCGCATCGCAATTCGTAGTTTGTGTATTTGGTTAGCTGGCAGTCACATTTGCGGTTCATCGCTGCGCATTCCGACTCGAATAATGCATTTTCTCGGTAATTTTCCGCAGGGCTGTTGTCATAATACATAATGACTTCACAGTATGCTGCGGGTAGGTTTCTACTTTGCACTATACACGCTATACGTTGGAAGAAAAATGAATTTTCACCGCCGCGGGGAGGCGAGTCATAGAAATATTTTTCATTTGTGACCCAACATGCATTTCTATTCGTAGTGGTAAATGTATTCCAGAAGAGAATTATTAGAAATAATCAAAACACCCACAGAGAACTACAGATCTTTCATATAGTTAATAAGGCAGCACAACCAACAACAAAACAACCTGAATGAATAGTAAAACATAAATTTACTTGGTAGTTTTAAATTAAAGTTAAGTAAGTAAATATACAATGATTTTTACGAAATAGTGGGTAGTTAATCAGTTTGAGGCTATTGAAAGAATTATCATTACATATTAAAATTACCAGCAATTTCATAATAATTTACATATATATATAATATTATGTGCAGTGCTACCATTGACTCAATGTTCTTGATTTCCACACGGCAAAGTCTTCGTCCTCACTTTACCTAAGTGCTGTTGAGAATCACTTACATTATTAAATAGGAAAAAATGGTCAATGATCATAAATAAAAAAATGAATAAGAAAATTAAACTGTTTTTCTTTTAATAAAATGTTTTGCACCAAGAATTGAGTTTGTATGTGTGTGTATTGTGTTGTGCTGTACCTTACAGACAGGCAGATTAATACAAAATAAAATATACTGTCACAACTTAATATTTCAAAACTATTTTTAGTACATTAATCAATTTTAATATAAATTAAGATGTTGAAAGATAGTCGACTAAAGTATGACTATATTTATATTTGGTTTATACCTTCGTCTCTTGGAAGTTTTTTTTACCTCCGAAATGAAAACGATAGATCATACCTTTTTGCTCTTTACAATTTTTTGAAAATATCAAATAATTGGCTTTATATTATATAACGAAACCGAATAAAATCATAATCAAAGTACTTTTGAAAAGACTTATATTCTCATCGATCAATCATATTTGACTCTAGACTTGTACTTTTTGGATTTGATTTGTTTTTAAAAACTTCTTTCAAACTAAATTAATGATTGTTTAGTAAAACCAATATCTGTGTAATAAATAATGTCAATATTCATTATCCAACTAAATTATTTTTCAGGATTACACTACTATTTTTTCAAATTTTACTACAGTTAAAAAAAATGGAAAAAAAAAATGTTTTCCATTTAAAGTTTTTGTAATATGTAATTCATGAAGTATTTGTGTAATCATAGTTACAACTTGTTTTTTCTTACTGCTATTTAATCTGTAATACGAATTGCAATTATAGCATTCAATCCCGGATCCTTTTTGAAATTTCGCAAATTCGCTATTCTAAATATTTTAATGCCGGGATCGATCACCAACCATAATTTCGTGATTTTATTTTTTATACAACACTAAATTTAGTAAAAAAAAATAACTGGCATTTCGGCTAACGGCCAAGGCGATATATTTTTTTTCATAAACCAGAGTTGCTTGAGATAAATTTCAATATAAGAGATAACATACATACCCACCGTCCAAGATCTTAAATTAAAATTGAAAACATTCTTATGACTCCCTAAAAAAGACGATAATTTAATTGCAACTGAATTTTGTTTACAATTATGAAAAAAAACTACCTGTTCCTGTTTACGTCTACTGTAAAAATGTGAGGGAGTAAGATAAGAGAAAGCAATTGATTTATTTTGTGTGTAGATATGTTATTATACGAAAATATGTACATATATACAAAAACTGAGGTAAACATTTGCAAATTGTTTTTTTTATTAAAATATATAGTAATAAATCGGTAAAGGTTAAGATTTTCAAGTTATTTTTTTACATATTATAGTAACACCGAAATCCTGGAATCAGTATTAAGACGATCCCGGAAATAAAGGATTGCTAAATTTGGTCGGGATCCAAGGGTCGTAGTTGCAAACTCCCAGACATTAAATATGCTGTAGATACGTGATAATTCAATGACTGTTTCAAAATATAAAATATTATTAAATTTGAATCGTTCAAATTATGTACATTCACACAGATTTTGTCATTAACGACCCGGATTTCGCCTTTTGGCATATTCAGTCGTTCAAGTGCACGGATGAACTTGAACTGACTCTGTCTGAAATCTGTGTGAATGTATATAGTTTGAACGATTAAAATTTAATATTGCACCAAACACCAAGCAAGCACCTTCAGTCGAAATCTTAAATTATTGAATGTTATTCAGTAAAAAAACACAAATTTCTGTAGTTGAACAAGTCAATATTATATGTGAGGGTTTTTTTTTGTACGTGCTATGATAGAGGAAATACGGTATTTTAAATCATAAAGTTTAAGCACAGCGCGCGAATTGAAAGATGGGAATTTAACTCACTTTTAGGGTGTTCACTGTCAATACTTGGTGGAACGGCATTATATTAATAAAAACACAATATTCCTTTGTACTTCATTCCACTTTGTTTAATATGTCAGGACCCGTTTCGCTCATTACGAGCATCGTCAACTGATAAGAAATATAATTTAACAATGCTATTTATACAAAAATGAACAGTTATAAACAACAATTGGCATTGAAAAGAAATTACCAATTGTTGTTTATAACTGTTCATTTTTGTATAAATAGCATTGTTAAATTATATTTCTTATCAGTTGACGATGCTCGTAATGAGCGAAACCGGTCCTGACATATTAAACAAAGTGGAATGAAGTACAAAGGAATATTGTGTTTTTATTAAGGGAATTTAACTGTTAATATCAGTCAGTTCTAGGTATTTTATTGTATATATTCATTTGCCACAATATAGAAAAGTCATATATTTTTATTATTGCAATCGAGCGCAATGAAATATCACGGCGTCCAGACGTTGGATGCACTATCGCAGTGAACCGAACCAGTGCACATTGCACAGGAATTTGGGAATCTCACGGCAGAGCTTTCAATGCCGCTGAGAATAATTTAATTAAACTGATCTCCTGAGATTACGAGGGATTGTTTGGGCTTGGCATGTATCTCTACAAGGTTGGGATTGCACGTAATCGACCCAGATGTGCGGGATACTCATTGACCATGATTAAAATTAGATTGTTAATCTATAACAATCAGGTGATTAAAAAACATAAAACGAAAGAAAACATTTATTTGTGCACCTTTTTAAACAATTAAATCATATTTTCTATAATTAAAAAATAGTAAAACAATCACTATTTCCTAATTTGAGAAAGTAAGGTTTAATTTTACGTTAATTTTTCAGCCACATAGTCAATATCTCTCTAGTATAGGACTTTATGAAAAGGTGTACAAACATTTTTTTACTGCTTATAACAAATCTGTAATTAATGAATACAAAAAACAGAAAAATATTTATTTAATTTAGTTACAATTTCCTTTTCTTCTTCTTAAAACAACAACGACGAATAACATCTATAATATAGTAACTTTGATTAATCTCGAATACGTCTACTATCACAGAGCGTTTGACAACATTTGTTATGGAGTTATATCTGGTGCATAATACTTTAAAATGAAGCTCACTTATAAGGTGTTCATAATAAAAAAAATGAGAAGCCGGTGATAAAGTTAACTAATATTTCGAAATGACCACCTGTCCTCGTGGGTCAAATATATTTCTGAATTACCTATATAATCTAAATTAATATTGAACGAAATTACTTGTCCAATTTTTATGATGTTCGGCCGAGACTTTTAACAGTTTCAAAACGGGCTTTGGTGGTGCATATAGACCGAGAATTGATATTCCAATGGCGTGTCTAGTAATACGAACCGATGCATCTGGGAGCCTGTGAAACCAAATGCATACTGCAGGGCGTGCGGGCACTAAGCTTGCATACTATTTTGACCGGTAAGTGCTTGCACCGGTGCATCTTATGCGATCCTGATACTTCGACTGGAAACCGTTTTTGAATATTTTAGCGAATTATGATAACCGTGAATGTAAGATCGATACTACGTTATATGGCAGTTATATTTACTGAATTTTCTACCTACATAAAAAATGAGTATCCACAATCAATATTTGAGTACTTCAAATAAGTAAAATACTCGAGTAAGTTAAATAAAAGAATTTTATTCTAGCCTGATTTTGAAAATATATGTAGTAATTTGAGCAGCGTCATAAACTATGAGTAAATAACTAAGTGATATTTTAAATATTTGATACTGATAACTTGTATTTATATAATTAATTTATTACATAAAAATACTAAAAAAATGCATAGAATTGATGATAAAAAAATGATGACGTAAAGATTTCTAATTGACTTTGTAAAGTAAAATTTTCGATTAATTGAAAACAATTTTTTTTCTCCAGACGCTTATAAATTATGGATACTATTGAAATAAAAATACAGCGATTCTTGACATAAAAGATAGGAATATTTTTTTATAAATTAAACATACTTTATCTGTTTAATTAAATTCAATACAGTCAACTGGTTCTTTCATGATAAACGTAAATATATATTTAAAAACTATATAATGGTAATAATTATATATATTATTTTATTTAGCCATGGACGTCCCCGATGTGCAGAATATGACCTCTAATGGAAGCATCTCAGTGTAAGTTTTTTTATGACAACTGTTTGTTACTCAGTTGTTCTACTTCTCTTTTTAGAAGAGATGATTAGATGAACTATGTAGTAGATGAACCATGAGTAGATGAACTAGAAGGATAATGCGACATCAGAAACATCCATGCCATCGAATAGAAGTCGATAAATCGATAATAAAAAATGCTGTTCATACTGGTACTTGAAGCCATGAGATCCGCCACGGACCTGACAAATTATATGTATATGTATAAACTATATGTTTTATAAGATATCTGTGGTGAACATAATGATACAAAAGTCTTAAAATAATTTAAATATTTTTTCGGTAAAATTAGATATAAATCAACAATAAATATAATGGCTGTTTTATATTCTCGCAAAACAACAAATTATCTTCTCGGCTAATAAATCCTGGCACTTGTCTCTGGCTAACAATAAACCTCGACGGCTTATTCTTTTTTTAATGGCAAATAGCAGCACACTCCAAACAAAAGCGTAATTATTACTCAACGATGCTTTTCTATTCACTGATTCAGTGATAACGAATCAGTATCGATGGATGATACAATAAGTTAATAGTCTATCTAAATTGTTAATACTATTTCTACTCTGCGTTTGGATCACTGTCAAAGCAAGAAACTAAAAAAAAGGTTTTTGAGAGCGACTAGCACAGGTCAAAATATGCAAATAAAATTATTTTAGTCAAAAAAACATAGCTCTAGTTTTCATAAAATATAAAACAATTAGGGATAACCAGTTTAAATAAACACGAATGAAAATATAAATAAATCAATAATATTTTGATTGAATTGGCATTTACTGGGTAGAAATCTATTTTAATAAAATGAGAAAATATTGATTTATCAAACTTCTACATTATTATTATTAATTGTAGAACATACTACATTTTTTTTTCAATCCATGTTCGCTTTCAATGTGGAACATATGGCCTCCTTATGGAAGTATCTCAACAAAACTGTTTATTACGAGTCGCTCAATCTCTCTTTTTCAAAGTGAGTAGTAGAGATAGAATGATGAGGCTAGGACAGGACTAGAGGTTAATTAATCGCTCTCGCTACGTTCAGTTATTGAAGAATTGGAAGGGTGGGGAGGATTTTTAGACATTACAAGCACCCATGTCTTCGAACAGAAATCGATGGAAAAAATGATGTTCGTACTGGGACTCAAGCCCGTGAGATCCAGCACGGAAGCCAAGAACGGTAACCGCTGCGCCATATGACCCGAAATATATTTTAGACTTAAAACTTAGCACAATAAATATTTAAGTAAATTAACAATTAAAAAAGAAATGAATAATAGTTTAAAAAAAATAGTCGTACGAAAAAGTTTGACTATTTAACATTCACAATAAAGAAATTTTAGCATCCGAAATGTAATTGAATTCTAGAATAACAAAATCAACTTTTTGTAGACTTAATGTTTGTATGAATAGCAGCAACCAGTATTATTGGGTAAATAATAAACAAACCAATTTAAATCTAAAGGATTAATTTAAATAACGTTGAATACTATTTGAATAAGCTGAAAGAGCTGATTATGATATCGTTATTCAAATTTATTTCATAAATAAATATACAGAAATGTTATTCATACAAGTCCACATCAATTTAACTTTGTACGTAAATTTTATATCAATTAATAAATGAAAACTATTTTCATAAACATGGATTGTTCCAATAATGAGTAAATACAACACAAAAACAATTATTTACTACGGAATATAATAATTAGTTGATTATATTGATTTGTTTTAACTTTACAGTATTACAAGAAAGAAAAGTATTTTATTAACAATGAT